>CABHPR010156211.1:39579-63724 GCA_902168415.1 Peromyscus melanophrys
CTTCCTTCCTTCCTTCCTTCCTTCCTTCCTTCCTTCCTTCCTTCCTTTCCTCCCTCCCTCCCTCCTTTTCCTTCTTTTTCTGTTCTTGTGTCTTTATCTGGTTTGGATATTAGAGTGATACCGGCTTTGCTGAAGGAGTTTGGGAGGGCTCCTTTTGTTTCAGTATTTTTAAATAGTTTAAGAATGGCTGGACTTCTTTGAATGTCTGGTAGAGTTCTGCTGCGGCCAGAATTCCATCTGGCCATGACCTTTCTATTAGCCGGAAATCTTTATTAATATTTTAATCTTCTCAATTATTATGGATCTGCTTGGGTTGTTGATTCTTCTTGGTTTAATTCTGGTGGTTTGGTTGAATCTACAAATTAATCATTTTTTTAAAATGTGTTCCAACTAAATAGAACACAGGTTTTTAAAAATTCCCTTATAATATTCTAAATTGTTTTGGTGTCTGTTGTGATGTTTCCCTGTTCACTTGATTCTATGAATTCGGGCCCTCTCTTTTTTTCTTTGGTTTACTTGTGCCGAGGGTCTATCAATCTTGTTTATCTTCTCAGACAGCCAGCTGTTAGATTAGTTGATCCTTTGTATTTTTGTTTGTTTCTATTTCATTGATTTCTGCTGTGATTTTTATTATTTTTCGACATCAGTTGGGTTTGAATTTCGTTTGTTTCAGTTTGTCCAACGTTTTGAGTTGCATCATCAAACCACTTATTTGTGCTTTTTGTGATGTTTCAGTGCAAGCACGTAGAACTATAGATTTCCTTCATACAACTGCTTTCAAAATGTCTCAGAGGTTTTGTTGTGCTTTTCATTTTCATTTAGTTTCAGGAAAATGTTTTATTTCTTTCTTGAGTTCTTTACTGCCTGTGGAATCAAGCCTTGGCTGAGGAAAAGGCATGGATGGGGATGTCAAGGAGCGTCCACTGAGCTGTATCCTAGAGGAGATCCTAGGAAGCCTAACTGGGAGGGGTGGTTGTAATCTGCACAGAAGGGACCTGTGGCAATCGCCAGTAGGGCAGTCCAGACAAAAGCTTCGAACTGGTCTGTGTGGTGGTGGCCAGACTAGGCCATAGCACTAGATATGGAACTCAGGCTGGTTCTATCCAGTTGCAGAAAAAACATGGGCAGCCTAACTGTTTTTTATTAAGATACTTTTTTAAATTCATTTTACATACCAATTCAGGCCCCTCCAGCCTACCCCATCCCCAACCCACCCCCCATTCCCTCCTACAACAAGGTAAGGCCTCCCATGGAGAGGGAGCAGAGTCTGGTACATTCAGTAGAGGCAGGTACAAGCCCCAACCCCCCATTAAGGCTCTGCAAGGTGTCCCACCATAGGTAGTGGGTTCCAAAAAGCCAGCTCATGCACCAGGGATGGATTCTGATCCTACTGCCAGGGGGTCCCCTTGAACAGATCAAGCTGCACAACTGTCTCGCCTAGCCCAGTCCTGTGGAAGCTCCACATGTGTTGATTTAAATTTCATGAGTTCCTGTAGTGGGTAGCCATTCCAGCTTTGATCTGGAAGTTCCAACCCCCATTGAGGCTTCGGTAACTGTCATGCCTACAAGGCAGGGCCAAGAGAGGACCCTGAAGACCCGAGATCCGGATGGGCCAGCTCTCTCTGTTCCTGGACCCTGGATGGTGGAGGTTGACCAAGCAGAGCTCCAGAAAACACTGCTGGACTTCGATACACCTTCCCCAGACCCTGTGACCTACCTATCCCTTCATTTGTAAGTTATGCCACTAATAAACTTTCCTTTTAACTACGTGGAGTGGCCTTAATAATTTCACCAATATCTGGCACTCACGTGGGGCAAATTCCAAAGGCCTGGGTGGCTCCCGCCCTCAGCTTCCTCCCCAGCTGGTGGGCGCTTGAAGCTGCAGGTTACCACATACAGAGTTCCGTAAACCAATAAGTTCCCATTAGTCATCTCTGTAGGTTTCCCCATCATGATCTTGATGCCCCTTGCTCATAGAATCTCTCTTCTCTCTCTTCGACTGGACTTCTGGAGCTTGGCCTGGTGTTTGGCTGTGGATCTCTGCATCTGCTTCCATCAGTTACTGGAAAAAAGGCAGCCTGAATTTTAAGTCTGCTCAATTCACATTCTCAGGGTAGACTACCCCAATGTTCAACTTTTGCACAGGTGTCTGTGCAGTGCATTTGAAAGCCTGTGTGACAGTTTGAACAATGACTTCTAGACATAGTAATATGCCGTTTGGCTTTATGGTACTTCCCTACCCTTGCTTTCATTTCTCTGTGTGACTAACTTGTGATTAAATGATACAGAATTATAATTCTCTTGCACTGAATTCCTGAATCCAATGCCAGTGGAGGATATTGGTGAAATTATTAAGGCAACTCCACGTAGTTAAAAGGGAGGTTTATTTTGTGGGATAACTTACAAGTGAAGGGATAGGTAACAGGGTCTGGGAAAGGTGTAGCACAGTCCGGGAGTGTTCTCTGGAGAACTCTGCTAGGTCCACCTCCAGTGTCCAGGGTCCAGGAACCAAGAGAGCCAGCTCATCCAGATTCCAGGTCTTCAAGGGTTCTCTCTCGGCTCCTCCTGTAGTCGTGACAGTTACCGAAGCCTCAATGGGGGGTAGTCTTTCCAGATCAAAGCTGGAATGGCTACCCACTACAGGAGATGAAGTACTTGAGACCTCTTTTTACCAGGTAAGAAAGAGGCAGGTTTATCGGGGAGAGAAAATAATCACATGGTTATCATTTCCTTAATTAATCAAAATAATTGCATTGGACATTAAAATGTATGCATAGTATTAGACAAGCACATGTTGGATTTTCTTCTTTATTATTGATTAACTTTGTTCTTTGACAATTTCACACACGTACTTAATATAGTCTAATTACTCTCACCCCTACCCTCTCTTATCACCCTCTTACCCCGACGAGCCTCATCCTCCCTATCAGTCCCTTACTCAGATTCATGTCTTTTAGTATTGTTTTGTGATCCACTGAATCTAACCAGGGCTGTCTGTATGATCATCGATTTGAAACTACCTACTAGAGCCTAATAATCTCATCAGTGGGTGCATGAATGAGAATCATTTCTTCTCCCCTCTTCCATGATCTATCAATAGCTAGTACTTCAGCAGGGATGAACAGGCCTCCAAGCTCCTCCCCATGTGTGCCTGATTGTTTGCAGGCTCATCTTTGTGTAGACACAGTGAAGGCAACCTCAGCTGATGAGAGCTGAGGTTACAATGCCAATATCATGCCCAGGAGAGGCATTTGGCAGCTGTTCTACCAATCTTTCGGCTCTTACATTCTTTCTGCACAGTGTTCCCTGACCCTTACAGGGTGTGGCATAAATGTCTTGTTTAAGGATCAGCACTCAATCATTACTTACTCTCGGCCCCTTTCACAGCCACAAGTCTCTATATTCATCACGCCACTCATTTGAAAGAGAGGCTTCACTGGTAAAATCTGTATCATTTGTTTACAGGCATGAACATAACTATTTGGATGATGGCTTGACAAATTTGACTAAAGGACAGTAATAAAGTCGCTCCATGGGCTCTAGACTTCCTCAGCCATGGATTTTTGACTGAATTTACAGTACCAGCCATGGATTCCTTCCTGTGACACAGACCTGGATTCTAATCAGAGAGTGACTGGTTTCTCCTGGAAAAAATTGTCCTACTGTTGCACAAGTAGATGCATCTTATTTGGCAGGTTGTATTATTATTTGAAGGAGTCACAGACAGGTAGGGCCACTGACACCTTTTTCCCTCTAGTAACCTGACTTGAACCTTCTAGCATCATGAAGACTAGCCACCAGTGAGGAGGCTTCTGGCTCAGTTCTAGACCGACTTCTATATATTTTTAAATCAGGGTATGTGATATCTTTATCAGTATGGTGTTGTCATCCAGTTCTAGTGGGAAACCAAGAGGATGGCAAGGATTTGTATTATTTTGGGGGCTCTGGGTCCTCCCTGAGCAACAACTTAAAAGGAAGTATAGAATTTTTGTTTAATAACCCACTGGGCTATAGGAGCAACTTACCCAGCCTTGCAGACTCTCTTTGTCATACTTTTTCATCAATACTTTATCAACCAAGTGTTACCAGCTGATCGTATCTCTACTGTCCTGAAGCTTGTTGCTGTTATCATGGGAGAGTTCCCATATCCACCAGTCAGGAGTGTCAGAGAGGAATCCTTCTCTACTTCTGTAGCTCAAGAATATGGGGTTCCTGGGGGCTTTGTGACAGTAAATAAGAATTAACAATGAGAAGTTTGGATTTCTTTGTGGAATAGAAAGGACATCCTCTGCCGTCTTTTTGTTAAAATATTTGTTTTCATTTGTAAGAGAGTCTTTTTTTTTTTTGGGGGGGAGAGGGAAGTTGCTATTTTTTGTGGGACTTCAATTAATTTGTTTCTTTGCCTGTTTATTTTTGGATATAGCTAGTGTCTCATGTAGTCCAGGCTGGCCTAAACTTTCTATGCAACAATATTGACCTTATATTCCTGAGTCTTCTGTGTTCCAAGTGCTTGGATTTCAGATACGTGCCACCATGGCCACCTGGAGCATTTATTTTAATGGTAAGAGTTTTTATTATTTGCTTGTTTGGTTTCTCAGTTTATTTGAGATAAAATCTTACGTGGAGCAGGTTGGCCTCAAAGTCTAATTCTCCTGCCTCCACCTCCCAATTGCTAAGATTACAGATAATCGCCACTGTGCCCCACTAAATCTTTGTTTTTAGAAGACTTATAAGTTATTTATCTATATCACTTCAAAATAAAGCAGCCTTATGTCAACTTGATGACCCAGTGAAGTCTTTCTAAGGACCTAGGAGCCACCTGTTAGAACTGTAAACAAGGGAGATATCCCTCTCCATACTCCATTAGCTAGGGGGTTGCTTTTCTTCAGCACTGGCTCCTGGCTGCAAAAACCACCTTTTGACAAAAGATAGGAGTTTATTTTTTTCTTTGTATAAAACCAATTAACTAACACAGATGGTCACCCTAATTAACAGGTAAATTTAGCATAAATTACATGAATAAATGATGCTGTCAAGTCCTCTTATTTGATAACTAATTATTGTCTATTTAGAGATGCCGGTGATGGGCTGACTATGGGAGAGTAAGATTTTTTTTCTGTCTTCTATTTCTGATGGAAATAACCTCCCTCCAGTGAACATCACATTCTGGTTGAGTACTGAACAAACCTCTCTCCTTTCCCACTAGCCTTTTGGAGAGGCTTCCCAGGATGGGAGATTTTTGTTTTTAATTGTATTTCTGTAACTAATATGTAACATCAGGGTGTTGTGGGGATAATATCCTAATTAGTTTTCAATTACAGCCCAGAACAGCCACATCTTTCAGTCAGACTTAGATGAAACTCATGGAGATTGGAGTAACTGTAGGTGAAGATCCTGTCTCCTGTTCAGCTGAAGATACTAGTCCTGGCCATTGAATTCTTCCCAGTCCTGGGCATCCGGCAAATGTCCTGTCCCCAAGATCTCTACTCAGTCTATTTTGTAGCTTACTCCCTGGCCACAGTCTCTCTTCTAGAAAGATCTCTTCGTTGTTTTTCAAATTTGGAGACATTTTTATCTAGACTGGCACTTGCTCTCCCAAAAGCTTTCTTTTCTGTAATTCCTCAACATATTCCCCAATTTTCTTCACAAATAATTGGGTGCTCAGGGCCACAAAAAAAGAGAGAAAGAAAGAAAGAGACAATACAGATATCCTTCTCTTCCCCAAACCATAGCTGTGTAACTGCTAGAGGCAAACATGGAGAATGCTTCTGGATGATGCCACAGGTGAAGACTTTCTTCATAGGAACCCAAAAGCACAATAAAGAAAACCGAACTTGGCCGGGCGGTGGTGGCGCACGCCTTTAATCCCAGCACTCGGGAAGCAGAGCCAGGTGGATCTCTGTGAGTTCGAGGCCAGCCTGGGCTACCAAGTGAGTTCCAGGAAAGGCGCAAAGCTACACAGAGAAACCCTGTCTTGAAAAAACCAAAAAGAAAAAAAAAAAAAAAGAAAAAGAAAAAAGAAAAAAAAAAGAAAACCAAACTTGACAAATAAAATTGCTTCTAAATAAAAGACTTCTGCCCCCCAAAACGGAACAATCTTAACTCAGTGACTTAATCTTAACCTACAATGAAAGAAAACAAATTAAAAATTTTATAAGGGATTGGTTTCTAGAATGTATAAGAACTTGAAAAACACAATAGCAAAAAATAGCAAATGATCTTTTTTTTTTTTAACATCATGACCTTAACCAAGGCTTCCCTGCTTGAATAACTGATATACCCACCAATGTGTTAAAAGTGTGCTGATATATAAAGTTCTTTGTTCTGTTACTATAAAATATTTTTGAAATTGCTACCTCATTAGAACATGGTATTTAAGGAAAATCTAAGTCTGTGTTCTCTCAGATTTGACTCTAGAATAAACCATCTCTTATCTCCTTAAAAAATATAAAACAATAAAGATATGCCCAGGACACACTGATCATTGACCTCTGTCTTATGTGGGAAATATGTGTAGACTAAGAAGAAGAGAATTCTGAAATAAGTGCTGTGATCATGATAGACATGCCTACCTTCCTTACATTCTGCTGGTGACAGGTGTCTGGCAGTTCCATTAGACCAGTTCTGGTCTCTTTTCTTTAATCATTTTTTACTTCCTACTGAAAGTTATGCTTGAGAGTTCATGAAATGGTGGACAAATGATCTGAACAGACATTTCTCAGAAGGCATGCAAGTGGCCAACAGGTAAGTGAGAAAATGCTGAGCATCACTAATCATTAGAGAAATTAAAATCAAAGCCAATAAGATACCACTTCATGTAAGTCAGAATGGCTTTTGTAAAAAAAAGAGTTTAAAAGATGACATAGGTCAGTGAAGATATGGAGAAAAGGTTGTGTCTTTTTTTTCACATTGCTCATGGGAATAAAAACTAATATAGTCATTATACAAAGTAGTGTGGCTTTTCCTCAGAAACCTGAAATAGAGCTATTATTGCTCTACCAATCTGACTACTGTGTGTATTACCAAAAAAATTAAATCAACATGTTGAAAAAAACCCTATACTTCCATGCTTATTGAAGCACTATTCATAGCAGAGTGTGATGTAAACCCATATATCCACTGATGGACCAATAGAAAATAAGGTATTTATAGACTATAAACATTATTTCTTCATTAGAAACCACAAAATGCTTCCCATAACATGTATGGATTCAGAGGACACTATTGTAAATGAAGCAAGTCAGGTACAGAATGACACACAAGCATGGTTCTTTTTTATGTAGAATCTGCAAATGGTTTCTCTGATAGAAGTTGAGAGTTGAAAATGTTTGGAGGAGGCTGAGCACAATGGATGGATGGAACATGGGGCCGTGTGGGTCATGGGTACAGTATGCCACAGCTGAGTGGGAATAAGGAGTTCTTTTGATGGTTTGTGGCATAGTGGGGTGGATACAGTAAACTATTACAGAATGAGTATCTCAAAAATTAGAAGAGAGGATGTATAATGTAGTCATTATGAGGGACAAAAACTTAAGCTGTTAGATATGCTAATCACCTCAACTCTATGAATCAAAATATTACATTATATCTCATAAACACCTACAAACATTATGTGTCATTCAAAATATAAATTAATTAACTTTAGAATAACAGAAGTCAAACCATGACTCGAATCTTTGATTCTTCAACCCCAGTGGGTACTTGAAGATATTATAGTATTGACCATCGTGTTGATGGTGAGGATAGGGCAATTTTTCCAACCGTATAATAATGATAAATGAATGGATGGATGGGTGAATGGGTGGATGGGTGGATGGATGGATGGATGGATGGATGAAATTGCAATGCCCTCATTTTTAAAAAAAGTTGAATATCTCAAGCCTTTCCCAAGTGTGTTTAGATTACTGCTCCACATTAGTGTGTCTGAAACTGCAAAGAATGTTTTAGAAGGGAGCTTCTGTGCCCTGCAATTCACCCTTTCCTCCTGTGAAAGTACCTCTTGAAATCAAGACATCTCCACAAATTTGAACACTTCCTTGCCTTGCTAAAATTATGGCTAAACATTAAAAGCCTATGAATTATTTAACAATATTTATATTGCTTATGTAAAGTTTCATTTCATTAAAGGTTTCTCATTGTGACTTTTTATTACTTCCTTTGTTTCAATGTGATTCATGCCTAAAAAGGAAAGGACTTCTCCACTGAATTTTTTTTCTTCCAAATCCAGCTAACTTGACTTTTTCCTGGGTTTGGCTTTGATGTTTTCCTTGCCACAGATTGGCATGTGCTTCTAGATATTTTTATTATTGGAAACTAACAATAGAGGGCATGGGAAACAGCTTTGAAAGATGTCCCTGTTTAATGTCCATTGTAGCCACTATTAGTGTTTTTCATACCATTTTTGCACTTTTATATTGTATAAAGGATCACATGTGCGTATATATTTAAATTTTTGACATATTAAAACATATTAAATGGAAATATGCCCTATTTATGTTACTACTTCTGAGAAAAAAAAACAGAACATTAATAGTAGGTAAGTTGCCAATATTTATCACACTTTGATTCCATAGCTCAATCCATTACCAAGTTGTTATGCTATGGTAAAGTGAATCTTTTTTATTTAGTTAATAACCTTGCATCAAATGGAATTCAAGATAATATTGCTATTTTATTAATCAAAGAAGAAGGTATGAATCTTGTGACAATTTTTATTAGTGGAATCAGTTGGAAACCACAGTATACTAGTCTCAAAACATCAAGTACCATATGTTGCTGCGGTATGGATAGTGTGTCCCATTGTAACTGCCCCACAAAGTCATATATTAAATGATTGGGCTCTAAATAGTAGCATTATTTGGGGGAGATTCTGGGATATTTAATAGCGAAGGTGTGATGTAGGAAGTTATACTTGATTCCTCTCTGTCTTACTGTTTCCTGGTGATGTGAGGTGGGCACTGTCTTCCACGTGTTTCTGCAATTGTGAGATGTTCTACCTTACCGGATCCAGAAGGTCAGTGATAAATGACCATGAACTGGGCTTCCCGGAACCATGACCAAAGACATATTCCCCATCTTATATTTATGTCTAGTATTTGAAAATGGCTATTGTTTATGTTTATTCTCATATAGTAATCGAGAAGGAGAAAGGAAGTGTTAGAGGTCTTAAAGTGAGGAAAGAGAAGGTGGTGTGGAGATATGAAAGAACAGGAGGAATGAACATGATCAACATGCATTCTCTGCATTTGTGAGAATGGCTTAAGGACTCTCCCTGCTTTGGGCAGTTAGCATACGCCCAGGGAAGGAGACAGTAGCTTCCTTCACTGCCACTCTCCACACTGGCTGTTCCTGCTCCTGCTGTACTGCTATTAACAAATCTGATACAGAGAGGAAAAAGACAAAGTAAGAAAGTTGAGGTTCCAGAGGTAGAGAGTTTATGCCACATGAACAAAGTCAAGACTCATAGTCTCAGTGCTGAGAAGAATAAGAATAGGAGGCTTAAAAGGAAGGGAGAGAGAGAGGGAGGGGGGGGGGGGAGGGGGAGAGAGAGAGAGAGAGGGAGGGAGGAAGAGAGGGGGAAAGGAGGGAAGGAGGGAAGAAGGGAGGAAGGAAGGAAGGAAGGAAGGAAGGAAGGAAGGAAGGAAGGAAGGAAGGACAGAAAGCTAACCCCTCTATGCATCATTGTAAAACAAAACCAACAGCCATGAATGTGGGAAAGGTACAGCTAAGGAGGAAGCAGGGGTCGATAGAAACAGGAAGGAGACAGGAGAGGGTAAAAGGCGATAATGACCAGCAGGCGTTATATAAATATACATGCATGGATGAAATTACCAAATAACTTAATTTTTTTAAAGCCAAACAAAAATCAAACCAACCAACTAAAATGAAGCACTTTCTTTTAACTGAGCATGGTGGTTTATCGTGATAACCTGGAGATGAGGCAGAGGGTTGCCACAAGTTTGAGGCTATGCAAATACTCTGTCTTTAAAAAAAAATGATATAGTCCATGAGTGTTAAGACACTGATTTTAACACTTAAGACATATAAACTATGTAGTAGCCAGATGAAAATAACCCTCTGAGCTGGGTGCAGACCATGACAGCCAGACGTGTTATATCTTGATTTTCTTTGTGTGTGTGTGTTTTTAATTCTTTCATATATTACATCCTGACCACCATTTTTCCCTCTTCCTCTTCCCACAGACTCCTCCCCACCTCCCCTCTCCTCTCTCCCCCAGTTTCACTGCCCCACTCCCACTCTCCAACCACCTACCCCCCCCACCTCATTCCCATCCCTGTATCCCCTCAGAAAAGTGCAGGCCTCTCAGGGACATCAACTAAACAAGGTATAACATGCTACAATAAGGCCAGGCACATACCATCAGATCAAGACTGGTCGAGCAACCCAGCAGGAGGAAAGGGCCCCACAAGTAGGCAAGGGAGTCAGGGATGGCACCTGCTCTCACTGTTAGAATCCCACAAGAACATCGAGCTACTCAGCCATAATATATATGCAAAGGATCTAGGTCAGACACCTACAGGCTCCCTGATCTCTGCCAACCCCCATAAATCCCGGTCAATGGTCAATTGATTATGTGTGTTCCTCTAGTCCTTCCTTCCCCTTCTCCACACGACTGCCCGAATTCTGCCTAGTTTTTTTACTGTGAGAATCTGCTTCTGCTCCCATCAGTTGCTGGATGAAGTCCTTCTGGTCTCTTTGCTGAGGATTCTGCTAGGCCCTGGTCCCAGAACACTCTGCAGGCAGGACAAGCTGTAGGTCTAAGGTTTTGTGGCTGGGTTGGTGTCCCAATCCCTCCACTTGAGGCCTTGCCTTGTTATAGAAGATGATGGGTTCAAGTTTTCTGTCCCCCACTATTAGGAATCTTTTTAAGGGTTATTTATTCTAGTAGATTCCATGGAGTTTCCATTGCACTAGATACTTCCTTGTCCCCAAAATGCCCCCCATTCCAGTCATTTCTCCCAGTATTTTCTCCCCCCTCTGCCACTTGATCCCTCTTGTTCTCAACCCCACCCCACCAGACTGCAGTCCACTCACAAAATCTGTAGATTGCTTTTTGAACGATACTCATTTTTACTATGTTAATCCTACAGAGCTATGAACATGGCAGCTCTCTCCATCTTCTGATATCTTCTTCAATTTCCATCTGTTGAATGGTGTGGTCTGTGCCTGTTCTGACTGGTGTGGTCTGTGCCTCTTCTTCTGACTGGTGTGGCCTGCACCTGTTCTTCTGATCTGTGTGGCCTGTGTCTGTTCTTCTGACCTGTATGGCCTCTATCTGAGCTGTGGAAGTCTGCAGGAATTGGGAGCAGGGCTGGCCTGTGGGGTGGATGGTGAGGTTGGAATGGATCTTTGGGAACTGAATCCAGAGAGTGCGACAGTCCAGCTGGCAGGTGGGTCCCTTACCTGTTCTTCTGACTTTTGATTTTCAATTCCATGATCTCTTTCGGTGCCATATATGGTTTCACTATACTACATTTGAAAACATAAAACAAACGTGTATCCTGGGAAAAGCATATATTTAGCAAAGTTGCTCTTAATTCAGATGTAACACAGTGCCCTGGGGACTCCAAATTTCCCTGGTAGATGTTTTCAAATCTGTTTATCATAGTCACAGCATGGAGCAGTTTCTGATTTATGTAGCTTCAGACTTTTGGTCTTTTCTCTTGTGCCTCAATCAGAAGGCAGGTTTGTATCACATTGAACTCTACAATAGTGCTGTCCACAATGCCGTGAAGCCAGCATGCATGACAAAGAGGAACTGCTGGGACAGAGTTTGGGATGCATGCTGGAAGTCCAGCAGCCTGAATGAGAACACTTTCAATTGACAGCTTTTTAAAAGAATACATTTGGAAGGGGAAAAATGTGTACTGGGAAATTAGAAGAAGATGATTTCATGTGTAAATAGAAAAATTATCACAAGACTGCTCGGAACTGTACTGTTGGAATGAAAGGCTTTCAGTAGACTTAAAGGAAGCTTGCTTCCTTAGAAGTTTGGCTCAGCCAGACTCAAACATTAATATCATTGTGTTTCTGTTATCTAACCAAGAGACTCCCACTGCAGGAGTTGAGAACTGCAAGGAAGGCCAAACTCATAATCAAGTCTGCTCGGAACCTCGGATTCCTGACCTGCACCACATTGTCAAGTCCTCTGGCCTTGTGCTTTAAGTGATATCTACAGCTTGTTGAGCCACTTTCCTAACCCAGCTTACTAGTTAAGTTCACTTCCTAGATCTCAACCTAACACCACCTAGAGTCACCTGGGGAGGCAGTCTCTATTAAGGGATTTCAGAGATGAGATTGGTCTGTGGTCCTGTCTATGAAGGATTATCTTGATTGTTGATTGATGTGGAAAAATAAGTGTTTAGAAGAATTTGTGGTCAAATAAATATTTAGAAGAATTTGATACAAACATTTGGGCCAACAGTTGTTCCATGTGGAAACATTTAAAATTCCTGATTCAATATACTTAGTAGTTATAATAAACATTCGTCTATTTTAACTCATCTTGTATTCTACCTTGCATCAACTTTTATTAAAATTGATTATTTTGTTGATTTAGAGTAGTCCACAAGAAAGATTTTAAGATTTGAAATAAGAAATATTTGTTCATTCCTAACATTGGTTAGTATTACTAATGGATGCAACTTTACTGTTTGATTACTTCTAATTTATTCGGCTATGCTTTACTCACGCATCAGCCACTGTTTAAAGAAAAGTGATTATCAGTGAAATAAGGAAGACTCAAAAAGATCAATATTGCATGTTTTCTGTCATTTGTGGATCATTTAATTTTGTACATGTATAAAACCTCACACACACCTATGTATGTATATGTGTGTATAACTGTGTGTACTCATGTGTTTGTGTGTATGTATGTGTGTGTGTATATATATATATATATATGTGTGTGTTTATGTGTGCATATGTGTGTATTTATGTGTGCATATATATATGTGTGTTTATGTGTGTATATTTACGTGTATATGTGTATGTATGTACATTTGTGTGTATTTGTATATGTGTATGTATTTATGAGGGCATAATTATGTGTATGTACATAGGTGCATGTGTTTATGTGTATGTGTATGTATGTATATATGTGTGTGCTGTGTGTGTGTGTGTGTGTGTGTGTGTGTGAGACATGACAGTATGGGGGAGAATGGGCAAAGCAAAGAGACTAGTAGAAGAGGAAAGTCAATGAGAGGATAGGAAGGTTACAAGGTGGGGGAAAATTGTAAAATTTCTTAGTATATTTGAAAGAACTTGTCTTTATGAAACTCAACATCACATACAATGAATGTGTGCCCCCAATGAGGAAATTACCAATTGCTATTTCTTGACTCTTTTTTTTTAAAGTTGTCATGTTATTTTTTAAAAGCTTCCTAAGAGCTCTTGAGAAGAATTGAACTTTCTGAATAAAGCTGTCTTAAGCTGAGTTTAAGGCCTGCTTGGACTACATATCAAGTTACAGGCTAATATGACATCACGTAGTGAGACACTTTTTCAACAAAATAAAACAAACAAACAAACAATCAATCAACAGCAGCCCTCAGTAAATCTGCAGTGATCAGTAATTCCGTGCCTTCTGCAGACAATGTGTGCAGAGGAGGAGGTCATGCCACTAACTAGTTAGAACTATTTGCTTAGACCTAATGTTATACTCATCATTAAGAGTTTGAGATGACCTAGACTGCACCAAAATTAAGTGCTGAGTGTGGTGGAAAGTATTGCACTGGGAAGAATAATACTTCCAAATACTCCATACCTCTTCTCAAACCTTTCCTTTAGAGTTTCTGGCAATCTTGTACACATCCCAACAGACTGTCAGAATGAGTAATCTACTTCAAATTATAAACGACATGAACAGTTGCATTGTACACAAACCAACTCCTGGCTGGATATGAGGGAAAACAAAACAAAAACAGAAACCAAACCAAACCAAACCTAAGCTCTAGATTTGCTTATCCTCATTAAAAACATTAAAGAACCAAACCGAGATCAAATGTGTTATTTGGAAGCAAAAGACAGAGCTGAGAAGCAAGAAATTACCAGAACTAGGGTGCTCATAGGATCTGGGTCCACAGGAGTTTCTGGGGTGATGACAGTTACTGTCCTTGGCTCCAGCGGCTCTGTAGGATTCAGCCTTACCCTGGTACAATGCACATCTCTGGATAGATTTCCAGATTTTTTTAAAAATGGACATTTGTGTATCATTCTTTCCCCCACAATAGTAGAGTTCTTAGGTCCTTGAGGGAGAGCTGTTGACATTAAGGTAAAATCTCAATCAAATTATATCACCATGTCTAATTTACAGGAATTTGCAAAGGTGACAGGAAAACCTACCACCACTATGGTACACACATGAAGTATATACTTAAATGTTTATCCACAGGTGACTTGGGATTTATAGTCTATTTCCAGAGGGGAGATACATACACACTGACAGAGAAATGGGCTGTCTGGGCTAAATGTCTATTGGTGTCACTGAGGTTCAAGGCAGACATACATATTCTGAAATAGAGAAAAAGGGCTTCATGCAAGACACGAGTTCTGTATCATGACTAGATTATACAATAAAATGGGAGATAGATTATTAATAACTCCAAGATTGGCACGCTGACCTGTTCCCCACAAACAATGGCCTTCTCCTCAAAATTAGCTCATTTGGTGTACTGCAGAGGCTGCAAGAAGCTGAACTGTTGGGCATAGTGTCTTGGGTTAGATTTCTAATTTGATTTTTCCACAAACTTTAGTTACATTAGGCACAGTATTCATTTAATTCTCAATTTATAGGTAGTGCAGAAGACATTATTTTAGGATAGTATATATTTTCCATAGAACATTATCAAAGTAAACTGAAAAGACTTCAGATCAGGTGAAATCCTATGAAATGTTCTATGTGAATTATTCTGTCAGCTGTCCACTGTGGACAGGCATGGAGCAGCAGGGTTTCAGATGTGTCCCGTTTTATCCCAGGTCTGGATGATCATCAATAACAGAAGTCCTTTTACTTTTCCTGACCAGATTGTAACTTGTCCACCCAGACTTATAATCTTCTACGGGGTCACAGAGAAATTTCCTACCAAAGAATCAGAGCTACCAGCCAAGTTTAAAGCCATCCTAACAATGTATCTGTAGTTCTTATGGCTTCATTAAGTGTAATCAAACTATATTCATTAAGGGTAGCAAAGATTGTTGTGTTTAGGCCCTCCCTTACCAAGGAAAATTAAAAGAGTTTATGACTCAGGTGAT
Organism: Peromyscus melanophrys; assembly: GCA_902168415.1. Lineage (NCBI taxonomy): Eukaryota > Metazoa > Chordata > Mammalia > Rodentia > Cricetidae > Peromyscus > Peromyscus melanophrys. The sequence goes on from CABHPR010156211.1 coordinate 54,853, forward strand.
TATGTTTTCATTCTGAATGTAACCTAATCTAACAAGTTAGAATGACAATTTTAGAAAAACAAGAATCTAGGATAAAATCGTGCACTTTTATTTCCCCAACGAAGGTACCCATTGTTATTTACCCAAATCATTATACATTACAAGGTAGCTATTATTTATTACCCATTACAGATTTTACTACCTTGAAATTAATTTGGTATTTGTAATTAAAACATTGAACACTAAAATAGGCTTCAAATAATAGAGATCATTCAACAAAATCTCTTGTGAGAAGTCTCAAAAGAGTGCCTTCCAGTCTACCTAATTCTGCAGTTCAATATCACGGGCCTTCTTTACCTTCTTCACTGTTTCCTGTTCATGTCATGCAGTATGGTTGATGCAAAGATGGCTGCATCCCATAGCAGTGTTCAACACAGGTTGGGAGGGAACCAGGGAAGTTTTCATGGGATTTTCTTTACCCATCAGGAAGGGCTGGATTTCAGAGAACCATTCAGGAGGGTTCCTCTGAGGTCTTATTTCCATGTCTTTGTTCTCCTACCAGCCTGGGGAACACTTGGCAGAATTTTCAAGGACTCAGGCATTGTCAAGAAATAAGGAAGGCGGACTGTGTTGTCACCAACAATTAAATGACAGCATTTCCTGAGACTACTAAATGGTCATTTTCCACTCTTTCTGTCTTTGCTCTGAAGTTAGCACATCACAGCAGTGGAGAATCAGGAAGGAGACAGGATTCTAACACTAATGAAAACGGGCTCCTCAGTGTCGGCACCTACTCTCCTATGTGCTCTACTACTCCGTACTCTTTATACAGATCATGGAAAAAGAAACAAAAGCCGTCTTAGTTAGTAAATGAGAAAACCAAGGCTTAGAAAGTGAAATAATTTGCTCAGTTTTTCTCAAATGGAAAAAGATTCAAACTCAGACAATCTATTTTTGGAAAATGAATTCCTAGTGACTTTTCATCTTAACTCTCTGTGAAATAATTGTGTTCCTCTAAGAAACCAATGCTTCTCTCTCTGGAAAGATTGAGCTATTCAGAAAGAAGTATAGCGTTTAAATAAGTATAAATTTAAAGACATGTAGGTTCTATGCTGAATTCTCGAAGAGGTGTAACTGAATTCTATTGTTTAGGGTCAAGAGTCTCTCAGAGGACAGAAACTCATGGGCTACCAGCTTCTGATATTTCAGAGGTTCCAGAAGAATGTGTAAGTTCTTCAGAGTGTACAGGTATAAAGCATAAAGAAATATGTCTCACTCCAAAGTAGTGTTCTGGTGTCTAGAGGTAGACATGTCTTTATTCATTACCAGTTATTATTTTCTCTGCTATTTTCATACTACATGAAATGAAAGATGCAAGCATTTTACTTAAAGCTTTTGTATAATAGGTATACATATATATGTATTACCTTTAATTCTGTTTTGTTTGAGACAGAGAATTTTCCACATTTCCCCAGAGGGATTTGAGCTCCTGATCTTCCTACATCTTCTTCCCAAACATAGGCATTGCTGTATGCATCATCACACCAAGCTTGTTTTTTTAAATAATAATCATTACAAAAAATTATTACACCATTAATAAGCAAATTAAGTATAAAATAGTGTGTATGTATGTGTCTGTTTTCACTGAGTCCTAAGATATAAGCTGAGTAGTAGCTGAGGTAGTTACAGGATAGAAGTGAGGAGAAGTCTAAGAATATTTAGATTAGAACAACTACATACAACGATGACTTTCTGTAGTTCTGAGACAATGCTCTAACTCATCCTTCTCAAGTAAACAGAGACAGTAGCAGGAACTCACATGACCAGCCTTCGCCATGTTCCTATTGGAGGGCTAGGACGTATATCTAATGTTAAGGACTTAACCTAATCACATACCTGTTTATATTAGATATGTTCACATTTTCAGAGGATGAAAAGGGGGAATTTTGGTGGGTATTAATTTGCTTGCCTAGGTGTTTAAACTCTTCCAGAAACTTGTAGTTCTTCGACATTGTATAGGTTTTGTTAATACAAGATGTAGGCTCGCTTTACCAAGAAAAAAACAAAGGTTATTTAGCTCCCAGTGCTACAGGTTCACAGTTCAAGCAACATTGCCCAGGTTCTGGGACAGGTTCCCTTTAACTGCACTGCTTCATGGTAGATGGCAGTGACAGGTAAGTGTAGGGAGGAAGAGACCAAAATACAAGAATTAAAATTGAGAGTTCTGGTGGTCCAGGCTCAGGCTTTTACTACTTTTTGAGTGAGAACTACTGAAGGTTATTCCAGAAGTACTTTGACAGTCTTCAAGGATACATCCTTAAATAATCCAAGGATTTCCCACCTCTTACAGATTCCACACAACCTTCTAACCTCCACTGGGACCAAGTTCCCAAAAGAGGAAACATCAGAGGGACACTCAAACACACACAAACTATAGTAAGGCCCTGCAGTCTGTTCTTGTAAATATCTTCCAGTACAGAAATCTATGTCATTTAACCAAGGACCTTTCAGAATCACGTTTATTATCAAACTGGGCAGACTCTGAGGAGTAAAAATCAGGGTTGGCTACAAAATGATAAGATGTTTTCTTCTGGAGTTACTAGTCTGGTTCTAAAATCATTTCCCAAAGAGGCAGCTCAGCTATGCGGGAAGAAGCAATGCTACAAGAAATAACTGCAATATTTCAAACCGAGTGTTTTAAATTGGACAGCATTGCAGACGTGTTTGATTCCTCCAATGGGAATGTCTGAATTCAGGGAGCTGCTTCCTGCAGCATCAGCACCTGGTATAGAGTGAGTGGAAGGAATAACAGGAAAGTGTCCTAAAATTAAAACCATCTTTTTGAGTACCTTACCATCTTAAGGAAGTCTGTGAATCTTCAAGTGGATAAATTCTATCTACAACATTTCATGACTGCCCTGTTTCCTTCTCATTGTTGCTGATTTAAAAAAAGGAAACAATAACGGTGAGGGCTCACTTTTGAGTGTCTGCCTTGCTACTTCAACTAGATTTTAGAGCAAGAAAAATCTAGCAGCCTTTGGAAGGATTCAATGTGTGCAGTCCTCGGTGATTTTAATCATTTCTCAGCTGCCTTCCTAAGCGATCCCCATCTGCCCCTCCAGTCCATCTGCTGGTTGTTAACACTTAGTCAGTTACTTGAAAAAAAAATCAAAATCTGAACGGAGGTGGGGGAGGGCATGTGATATCATGGTTTCTGGTTAAATGTTGTGATTGACAAACACATGCATAAATCAAGATGCTTCCTTCTCTATAGGCTCAGCTTCAAAGTGACCTGGAGCTACTTTGGTCCAGGAATATAATGTCTTCATGGCAGAAGAGAGCTATGCTTGGATGCAGGCTCTTCGTTATGCAAAGCATTTGCTTGTTCACATTCCTTTGCCGTGGAAGCCGGTGATTAAATTATTTGAATTTCTAATAACCGTCACTGCAATAAAAAATTGAAATAACATTTGTTCCAGTTTCCCGGTGGAAACTATGGCCTTTGGAATTCTTAGGATGGATTTTTTTTTTTTTACACCAGTATCTGTCATCTTTCAGAACAGATTCTCACACAGATGGTTCAATACACTCTGAAAAGGAAATGCAATGGGGGCTTCCATTTGAAAAAGGACACAGTAATTACCCAGGCAAGCCACTTCTTCTACAACGAGGGAATCTGAAGCCCGGGAAGGGCCTGAGAGCCAGTGAGAGGGATTGAAGTTCCTCAGACACTGCGGCTTTTTGTCCACTGAGCAGAACACAGGCTCTCAAATTACCCTCAAGTCTCAGTCCACAGTTACGAGCTGCAGGATTTACACTTAGGTCCCAGCTGATGGCCCCTCCACACGACAGATTTTCACTTGTGTTTGAAATTTTTGGCAGTGAGACTGCTGTCAGCTTCAGGACGAATTCTGTCAGTGATGAGAGTCTCTGGACAGCACAGCTTTTTAAAACAATTATAATAGTTGGAAGTAATTTATCTTTAGGGTAAATTTTGTCATTTAAACATAGCTTTTTGCTTGTTTTTCCATTAAGAGATAGTTAGAATGATTGAAATACATGCAGTCTCTTTCTGTTAGTCTCTGTGTATATCAGGACTGGTAACAATCCATTAGATGAAAATACCCACTTTGATATCCACTTTTTTTTTTTTTTTTTGGTTTTTCGAGACAGGGTTTCTCTGTGTAGCTTTGCGCCTGTCCTGGATCTCACTTGGTAGCCCAGGCTGGCCTCGAACTCACAGAGATCCACCTGGCTCTGCCTCCCGAGTGCTGGGATTAAAGGCGTGCGCCACCACCGCCAGGCGATATCCACTTTTATCAACCTTTCTTCCAAGGGGTAAATTTATGTCAGTATTACATCTTACACCACCTTTGAAAGGTTTCCTAGCAGAATATCAAAAGGCCCAGAGCACCAAATCCCACATGCGCTCAGAAAGGGCAACATGAGTGATCAGTGCTTTGTGGAGACTGAATGAAGCTCATGTGTGGAGGCATGAGGATCAACTGGGTGCCGACCTTCAGCACTCCGGTATAAAGCCAGGCATGGCAACACATGCATGTAACCCCGGTGTGAGAAAGTGGAGACAGAAGGATTCCCCAGGGCTTGATGGACAGCCAGTGTAGCCAAATAAGTGATATTCAGGTTTAGTGAGTCTCTTATCTCAAAAACAAGGTAAACTGTGATAGTAGAAGGCATCTGACATTGACCTCTGGACTCTACACTACCATGCACACACATGCACATATGCAATATAACACACACACACACACACACACACACACACACACACACACACAAAGACTACTTTGTGGAAACTACCTATATTTCTTTAATTTGAGCCAAAATTATGATGTCATGTTAAAGCAAATAATATGAACTTATTTTTGTTACTAGAATACACTGTCAAGATCCAGCACACTCTCTTCCCTTGCAATATGAACTGGAGAGATGATACACAAGGTATCATGATTTGGTCTGATGATCACAGGATACCAATTTGTATGAAAGAGTCAGATTGTCTCTTGTGGGCTTGTTGGACTGCTTGGTCATGGAGAACAGAGGACTAGCAGGGCACTGCACAAGCTTCCAGTGTGATGCCCACTTATGTCATTCTGCTGAAGAGAAGACTAATAGGAACCCTCAGCTTTGTGTTTCATCAGTGCTCCTAGGTGATTGCTGCAGCATGGACAAGCTCAGTGAGGACAGTTGAGCCAAAGAAACAATTTCTAAAGATGAGTCTATAGTTCTGAAACATCTGGATGTCACTTATTCTACAACACAGAATTTGCTGGATATTGTGGAATCCACAGTGCAGAGGTTGGTCATGATACCCTTGGTCAGTTTCTAAGTAGGTGGAAGCATTTGAAATATGGTTTATACCTCCTCAGATTGCCATCCTAACCTTCTACACAGCCTCCTGTTTGGCAGTTAACATCAAAGAGATCCGTGTGACCATAGAGAAGCATGATGAAGTGGAGCAGAGGGACCTTCTAGAGAAGCCTGCTGTGATGGCTCAGACCCCAAGCTGACCCCTCAGCAGGAAGCCATCTTCAACAAGATGGCAGTTGATGTCCTGATGAAGCTCAATGGTTTAATGTAGCTTAAAATGACCTGAATTAAGGAAGTTCAATAAGGCTCACCACAGGAGTCTCAGCTAGTGGCTGGTATTGCATTCAAGAAGATTAAGCCAAAAAATATAATTCTGAAATCTGAATTATCTAACGGAAGGTTATTGGATGATTATCAATGAAAAGTTAGGATTTAGCATTCTGAAAGTCAGTCATCTTGTCTAAACTCCCCACATGGGATATGTCGTGTAGAATGTTGGAATAAGTGACAATTCCTTGTAGGATACATATCTGAAGAGGGCCTAAAGAGGCTCTGTGCAGGCCAGTATAAGAGCTCTGTCTCCAGAAGTACTAGACTGTTGCTAGGTGTGGAAGGAAACTCAGATTAGAGGTGAGAGGTATAATTTCTTCACTGGATATCTAAGACGAGACTTTCACCTCTACCCTTGTAATTGTGCTGACTGGTTTATAGTGGAGAGTTACTGATCCCTATAAAATGCCATCATGACTCTCAGGAGGGCCAATATAAATGAGTCAGTGGTAGTTAGTGACAGGGCCATTGATGAAAGTTTTCAAAACATCTATGTGATTACTTTGACACCCAGAAAAACAGGAGCTCTTGACTGGGACAGCTACCAATGCCACAAAAATTATCCCATACCATCTGTATGACATTGCTGATTTTGGTGATGTGAACACCCTCACGTTCTGTATGCAAGGGAGAATTTGGCATGTGTGGACCTCAATGACTAGTATAAGGTCTTCACGTAACAGCTGGCTAAAGGGAGAATCAGTGCCCTGGCAGTGACCTCTGAGGCCATGTTTTTTTATCCTGTGCATAAGTCAAATCATTAAGAATTTTCACTACCCTATGGAACCAGCTCCCAAAGCTATTGTCCCGAGCCAGCTCCAAGGCTGTCAGCATGGAGAAGCACGCTTTGGCAAGGCTAGTTGCAGGAGCACGTATACCACCTTGGGCTTAGTGATTTGGCATATGGGGCGTGGTAGTTATTGACTCTTTTTACTGGGTAATGTTTAAATTAAACTTACACAAATAAAATTCAGATTCTTGAAGGAAGCCAAGGGAATGTCTTGGGTGTCAGCTTCCCATATCACGTGAAAATTAGCAGAAAAAATTTGTTTTGCTGGGAACAGAAGCATCTTAAGAGACAGCCCTCTGAGCTGATGCGGTCCTCTCAGCTGAAGCTGAAGAGACTTCAGTGTGCACCACTTCCAGACATAGAACTGAGACCTTCAGGTGGAAGGTGCTGGAAAGATGATTTTTTTTGTCTTAGTGCAAATAAGAACGGACCCGCTAAAAAGTATACCTGAGGACTGGAGAGGTGGCTCAGCATGGAAGAGCCTGGCTGCTCTTCCAGAGGATGAGGTTTAGTTCCCAGCATCCACATGGCAGTTCACAATGGTCTGTATCTCCAGTCCTAGAGGATTCAATGTCTTCTTGGCACTGTACCCGTGTGATGCACAGACATTCATGCAAACAAAACACCCATACAGATGAAACCTTTTTTTCAAAAAAGGGGGCAAAAAAAAAAGCAATCGTCCTCAGCATATCATTTAAATGCATCAAATAAAAAGGCCAGAATAAAAAGTGGAGGGATGCCGGGCGGTGGTGGCGCACGCCTTTAATCCCAGCACTTGGGAGGCAGAGCCAGGCGGATCTCTGTGAGTTCGAGGCCAGCCTGGTCTCCAAAGCGAGTTCCAGGAAAGGAGCAAAGCTACACAGAGAAACCCTGTCTCGAAAAAAAAAAACAGAGAAAAAGAAAGTGGAGGGAATGTCTTTTAAGGAGACACATCCTTTTAAGTTTAATCAGTTTTAGTTACAGCAATATGGAGTTGCCACCGACACGCTATGTAAATGAGTTTCAAAAAGTTGTACACCACAAAGTGTATTTCTTTAGATGCTTATACTATAGTTCAAGAGTTAACACATAAAGCCACAAGCTTCTCCAGTATAATAAATCCTTTGAAAAATGTGTAGTGTCCAGTTAAGAGTATTGGATAGTCACAAAGGGAAAGAAGAGTTAGAAAACAATTCACAAGAGACATATTAGGAAAAAGAGAAATGGTACAGTAACAAGAGAGGGGAACTGGGAACTGACAAATGGCCAAGTGGGGACACACGTTCTGTGATCAGTGACACCTTCATTTATGTTCCTGGATTTCTCTGGAAGACTTGTGACCGCAACAATGGGAAGATGATTGGAATCGATTGCAGTATTACTTAAACGTCATATCTTAGGAGTTTCAACTTCATTTTTATGTATTTGGGAACCCTGTTGTGCCTTTGTGTGGGCAGAGCTGGAATGATAAACATGGCATTGAAAGAAAAAAATAGAAAATCATGAGAGAAGGGAGCAAGGGAAAAATAGTCTGTGGTTTTGCAAGGAATGGAGAGTCCTTGGGAAGGCAAACACACCAGGGTGACTCCAGCCACTCCAGGCATCAACAATGGCCTTGAAACTCACTTAGCAACTTGTCTGTGTCAAATAATGAGAGTCCCACTTCAGAGCCCTTAGCAAACAGCAAGCATAGAGCCGTAACAATGTTGTTTATCACCTCCTAGTCCAGACTAATGACACAGTTCTGCTGTTTCTCAGACTGAATAGGGAAAAAAAAAACTTCGTTGGCAGACACAGGAAAATTACATTTTTTAAAATAGACAAGGTTATTAGCCTCCTAAGTCTGAGGATTTGTTTTCATCACTAATTAGTTTTCGAATTGTCAGAGAACACATGTTTTGTTACTCTACTATTTTGCGAGAATTGAGTAAAATTTACAAGGGCAGGAAATAAAAATAAAAACATTTATTTCTGTTAATAATGTTTGTATAGGCAGAGGCATTAGTTTTAAAGATATTTCTGTTGGACATAAAAAGGTCACCTAACTTCTGAAGATGGTCTAGTCTCATCCTACTTACCATGTGTCTCTTTCTTGTTTGGAACATGGTTTTCTACTTGTTGTAATTTATCATATATTTCCAAGATTGAATCTTTTAAAAAAATTTTCCTCATTTCATATTCACAACAATTCCCTAAGGAATGCAGATAGAAAGAGGAAACGAAAATAGGATTCTGACCTTACCTCTTCAGCTTTTCTCTCTACACAGAAGTCAAAATTCCAGCAAATAAGGTGTTGCTGTTTCTAAATATGGTGCTGAGGGAGAGAGGCAGGGGAGGTAGATCACCATTTTGATGAATGTTATGTCAGTACTTACCACTGCTATTCTTTCCAGAATTAATTCATTACAAAGTAGAGAATAAAAGATAAGAAGGGGATCCCGAACTCTTTTCTCCTTATATACC
>CABHPR010156211.1:63824-74191 GCA_902168415.1 Peromyscus melanophrys
AGCCCAGAAACATTTATGGAGCAATGAGGGGCATATTGAGTTGTACTCATGAAACATTTAAATTATATTTAAATTATATTTCTATTAAAATGTACCAATGCACAAGTTAATAATCTGTGATCAAACATTAATGGAAGGACAATAACAGGTGAAACTGGGCTTGGAGGCGTTCCCTGGAGCCCAGAAGCATGCTGGGATCACGAGAGGGGCCACTTGTGTATACAGAACTTTGCAAAAAGGAGCTTACACCAGTGCTGTGGTGTATGAGAAAGCAGCCTGAGTGATCCAGGGGGAGCAAGCCAGTAAGCTGAGCTCTATCATGGCCTCAGCATCAGCTCCTGCCTCCAGGTTCCTGCCCTGCTTGAGATCTTGCCCCGACTTACCTCTCTGAGGGTCTGTGATGTGGAACTACAAGCTGAAATTAACCATTCCTCCCCTAGTTGCTTTTGGTCGTAGTGTTTATCACAGCAATCATAACCCTAACAAAGATACTGAACAACACAGTTTCAGGAACAGTTAGTAACGGGTCCATTTTAAATTACGTGCTAGGGAAACCTCTTGATCCTTGTGGAAACCTAAGATGTCATTCCCTTTCAGTCCTTCTCCAGGGTTAGTTCTCACACCTCTCCCCAGCTGTCCCTCCATCCTCTCTCCCCCATTTCTTTCTGGTCTTCAAGAATTAATTTGAAGTGAAGATATAGTTACAGTAGGGTACCTACTGTAGGGAGAGAATTCTTTTTATTTTCAGGAAATATCTAAAATTATTCAGAAGAATGAGTGGATTTCTGCATCTGATTTTTCCTTCTTTTACCAATGACTAGCTCTAAAAATTTATTAATTTCATCATTGATTTATCAATATAATCACATTTATAGTATAAAATTATATCAATGCCTCCATTTCATATTTTAGACAAAAGGCAAAAATGTATATAATCTGAAGAGAAAGCAGAATCTTTATCTCTTATATTATGTGGCCATCAATATGATGAATGGCAACTTGTTGCCATTAATATTTTTTGTGATACACCATGAAAATGAAGACTGTATGTCTTCCGGTCCTGTTCCATGCCACTGAGCCATTTCTGCAGCTTCAAGGGTGATTGTTTAGACTTCTGTGTTTTGGTTTCCTTGGTATGATTTGCTAGCATGAATATCTGATTGGCTAGATTTTAGTAAGCAGTCTACACAGTTCAGGTTAAGTAGGCTACAATGTTTGTTTCATTACAACACTTACATTCTACAGTAAATTACTCAGAATGCATGCTTGTTTGGTTTTAATATCAAAAGGATAGAATATTTATGAAGCCATTTACTTCTTTTGCAGCCACTGTGATTAAAGAGGCCAGATTCACTGGTATAAGGCAGCCTCCTGAGGGTCCCGAGGCCCAGCCAAAGATTCCTTCCTATGTGGCCTCTTTAGCAACCAAAATATTGTCAACAGTCATACATTCATCTCTCCCTTCCATTGTGATTTAATAATTCTTTTTATTACATGTGCCCAACTCTTTCCTAAGAGCTTACATGTTGTGGTTGTGAGAATTGGCATCAAATGTGGCACCTTAGTTTTCTTGTTGCTATGATAAAATACGTAAGAAGCAAGTTAAGGCATAATGAGCTTAGAGCTCCAGGGGTATATGGGCCCACGGGCTGGGACAACATAGCAGCAGCAGTGGGAGGCAGTTGGTGACATTGCATCTGTAATTAGGACGCAAAGAAAGAACAGGCAGTGAGATTTGGCTACAAAACATAAAGACCGCCCCCAGTAACCAACTTCTACAAGCAATTTCCACGTATAAAGGCCTTTTCAAACAACACTGTCACCAAAGTGTTCATATACCGGAACCTATATGAGGACATTGCACATTTAAATATTTATGTATACATGGGAAAGATGGAGTGTCTGATGGCCAGTGGCTCAAACTGAGTGAAGATTGTGTAGTTAGTATAGGAATGTAGTGTCTGGTCATCAAATTATGTGAAATTAAAGTAATAGTTCAAAATAAGAATAAATACACCCTGCTAGAGGGAGCTGAAACTCTCAGAGAAGAATGAGATACTTGCTAGACATTGAAGAAGAAGAGATACATGGAAGTGACAGAATCAGGTGTATACAATAGGTATAGAGGTAGGACAAGGGGTGGGGGTTCAACAAATGCTTAGATACAGCCTGTACAAATATTGAGTATAAGGCTACCATGATCTTTTGTATTAGGAGAACAAGGATGCTTGGAGAAAGAAATGGAAATATTATGGAGCTGCAGTTAATCAAAGATCAAGCTTCCAGAGGTGTTCTGGAGTCCTTGTTATGAGAATAAAGGAGGTTAGATTGGGAAAAGACCAAAATGGAGTAGAAATAAAGTCGAGGTTTGGACTGGAAGGGTGGGAAATAGGCAGAGATTAGTATTTGGAAATTAAGCTTTTATGCTCTTTAGTAACACTCTATAAAAATGCAAATCCTTTTTACAAATAATAGGATGCTCTTGCAGGCAGTAGCTTAGCAGGGATTTCAGCTGGCAGTCAAGGAAACGGTTCATGAAGAATGGCAGATGGGTAACTCACTGTTAGGAGCATCAGAAGTGACTGAGTATAGCTAAGGGCATGGGCAAGATGTGAGACAGGGACATGGACAGAAAATTCTTGGGGCTTCAAAGAATAAAAGGCATCTCCTAAAAAACTCTTCACCTGCAGTCATCTTGCCATACTTATATACCCAGAGTATTGTTTATTTGAAAATTCCTAAGAAAACGGATCTTCAGTGTTCCTAGTACACACGCACACACCAGAAATGGAAACTATATGTGGAAATGGGTATGCCAGTTAATTTGATAATGCTGATCATTTCTCAAATATATATATATATGGAATCACAACATTGTTTTCCTAAGGTATATTCAAATTTATTTTTAATTATATTTCAATAAAACTGAAAAATAAATACAAAACAAAAAAATCTTTTTAAGAGCTTGTTCCGGTTTATGAGACAGAGCATTACCTATCCCACCATACTCTTAAAGATCTGCAGACAAGGGTGCTTGTCCATGTTGGCTCCTGGGAAACATGATTGGCCCAGGGACCCTCATTGGAGAACAGGAAGCTAACAAAGATGTGATTGAGAGAGATACAACCAGTTTGCCTTATCTGGGGTTTATATTGATACTAATCTTTTAAAAGCTTAAAATGTGATGGGAAAATGTGATGGAGTAAACCATTGTGCAAATATTTAAGGGATCAAGTACGGCTTGTATTGTTATAAAATTCTGAGAAAAGCAGAACTTGAGAGATGCCAACCACTGTCTATGTGGAGAAGGATTCTACAGGCTAAACTTCAGATTTTATACCTTTATACCATCTGAAGAGGGGTGAACAAGTTGGTTCCAATAGGATACATATGACTGCATTTGGAGAATATTAATCTGCTGCCAGAGAGTCTCAGTTGGTATTCTTGGTTTGTGAGTTACACTTTTTAAGTGCTTTTTTTTGAAGAGCTTATTGAGATAATATATCTCTAAAACTTTCAAAAACATAATATATATATATATATATATATATATTTATAATCTCACAGTGGTAGTGGTAGTACCATTTTTGCTTGAGACATTTAAATATTTTTGTGTCACATCTAACACATATGTGATAGAAATTGTCAATCTTAGGCTTAAATACCACCAGAATTCATATTCTGTATTTAAAAGCCATGTTTGTTTTTAGTATAAAATAATGCTTGTTTGTTGTGGTTCACTACATTAAACACAGAGGAAAATGAAGTGTCTATCACTCAAAGGCAACACATTAAAATGTGTTTTTCTTCAGTTTCCCCTGAGAATTGTAGTTTGTTTATTTTACAAAATTGTGTTAATACTTTCTATAATTAAAATTCTGACTTTTTCACTTAACACTGAAACATAAGACTATTTCCATTTGTAAGAAAATTGTTTCTGCTGATTTCATAAAATTATAACCATTGAATGTCATAGATTGCTTGTGATTTTCATAAGAACTTTAGTGGTCTGTGAATTTTTGTCATTTATATTATTCATAAGTATCAGTAGAAAATCCATTTCAAGACCTACCAAATATACCCAAATGTACAAATACTCAGGTCCTTTCATAAAGCTGACACGGTGTTTACATTTAATCTATGCATATTCCCTTGTATACATTCAGTCATCTCTAGTTACCTTTAATAACTAAAACAATGTAAATGCTGTATAAATATGACACTGTGTTATGGAACAATGATAAAAAATATCTGACCATGTTCAGTATTGACACACTTAAAAAATGCTTTTGATTACTGTTGATTGACTCCTCAGATGTAGAATCCAAATTTGGAGGCTCATTATAATTTGTTCCTGTGTTGCAGTGTTTTAAGTCATCTTTGTTTATTGTATATCTGCCTTTTCATATATATGACTTAGAATGAAATCAACAGGAAGAGGAGAAATGAGTCTCAATACAAAACTGTTATCTTTGTTCTCTTGAAAGTGTAGAAGTACTATTATTAGTAGAGGGACTTGGAGCAAGGGTCAGTATCAAGCCAGATAATAAACATTTTGGCCTTTGCACATCAAACTCAGTTGTATCTCAACGATTTCCCCTTTGCTGCTGTTGTAGAAAGTGTGTTTGGTGGCACGTCAATGAATAGGTTTGGCTGTGTTCCAACAAAGCTTTATCTATACAAAGAGATTTTACTGGATATGGTTTCTAGGTAGCAGCTGCTGACTTGTGTTCTAGAGCAAAGCTTCCTAAGTATTCCCCAGCTGCAGCCTCTTTTTCACCCGAAAAGTTTTAAGGTGAGTCCGTATCACACATGTAGGTGTGTGACAGGCATGTAAATGAAACATTTATTGACAGTAAGTCATAAAGAAATGTATTTAAAACAATTTTTGTTTTATAGATAATTTTAATATTTATTAAATATGGAAGCCAATTAATACACTATTGCTTTTATGTGATTATATCTTGGCCAATACTTGATATTGAAAGCTGTGGGGCACCTCTATTCTTCAGAGTTGAGGTTGTGATTTTCGTAATCATCAGTGATAAGAATGCTACTTTGTGTAAATAAATGTGTATAAAATGCCAAAAGTATGTTTAGGGCCATTTCAATAATTGTTGGAAATTCTGTCCTAATCTCAGACCAAAGATACTTCAATAATTTTTTGAAGCTGAAATCTTAAACAAGTTTTAAAATTAATATTCTAGCATACGTATACCCCGGATATATATGCCGAGGAATGATGGTAGGAAAATATTAAGTTTTGTTTTCTGTAACTAAACTGTTACATTCCCATAAGAGTAGAACACTTTGTACCTACAGTGAAAACACTCACACTCACAGCATCCAATAATCTCGAATCTGAAGCCAAGGTGTTTTCGGCAGCATTTCTTGGCATAGCATGACGTGACGACATGACATTTGAGGTGCAAATGTACAAGTTGTGTGTTCAGAATCCACGCTTCAGCGAAGTCACACAGTGTGATGTGACGAGCACTGCCAGAAACATCTCAAATTCATGACATGTTTGTTCAGTCTTGAATTAATGTTTGGTCACCGCACCGTCAAAAATCTTTTACTGCTGTCGTCAGCATCATCACCATGATTTTTTTACAATCCCCGTAGTTTGTTATAGGACCACATGTTGGGTTATAACTCACAGTTGAAGAGACTGGATTCCAGATTGTAATCCCAGTTATGTATAGTTTGAATATTATTCTTCAGTGCCAAGGCTCAAAGCAAAGGTAATGTTTTCTATAAACCTTATAATGTGGATTTCAAGTCAGACGGATGTATTGCTTAAAGGCATAATTAGAGCAGGGAGGTCCTTGGAGTAATGATCCCACTGAGAACACTCCCTAGAGAAACATGTATACAAGTAGGAACATTCGTCACATATTTATACTATATAGCAAATACATAGGCCTCTTGTGTGCTTGATGTACTTCTAAATATGTCAACTATTTAGTGGAACTTGGTAAAATTCTCAAGTTTGTCCAATGTTTCAATTTTATAACTTTACCCTTAATTTTTATTTATTATTTATTTATTTTTATTGAAGATTCATACAATATATTATAATTATAGTATTTCCTCCTTTATTCTCTCCCAGATCTTCCCTACCTTCTTAGCTATCCAACTCCATGCCTTTTTTCTTGCTCTCTTTAGAATACAAACAGGCACATAAAAAGCAAACAAAACATAATACACACAATCAAACAGTGAAAAAGCATAAGAAGCACGCATACACACACACACACACACACACACACACACACACACACACACACAAAACCTGTAAAGTCACAAAATTAGAAACTGTAACAGACAAGCAAAAGACCAGTTACATTTTTTAAAATGCCCAAACAAAACAATATGACCAAAACAGTCTCCAAAATTATCATTGAGCTCATTTTGTGTTGACCATTTACAGCTAGGCTTGGGGCCTGACCTTAAGTGTGCTTAACGTACCCAGTTCGAGTCTCTTGGAGAAAACTAATTTTTCTAATTTTGTAAGAAGTTGTAAATTGGTGATAGCTTAGTTTCTTGGTTAGGAATGGAAGCTCTTGCACAGGTCCCCCTCCCAATACTGGTATACCATCTGGCTTGAAATCCCCATCCTGCCCCATTGTTCTAGCAGACTTGTTTTTACCTCTTTCTCTAAATCATTCACAAGGATAGGGCCACAAAGGTTATTTACTCTGGCTATTGTGTGTGGTGATATTTAATTTGTGCTGAAATGTGATATTTTATTTGTATGTTAATAAATAAAGTTTGCCTGGAGATCAGAGGTCATAGCGAGCCATAAACAGAAGTCAGGCGGTGGTAGCACATGCCCTTAATCCCGATCACATGGCAGGCAGCCTCTCTGTGTGGTTAAGGACACAGCCAAGCTTGATGACATGAGCCTTTAATCCTAGCACCAACCATAGAGATCTGGAGGTCTATATAGACAGGCAATGAAGAGGAAGTGATGTGGCTGGACTTAAAGCCAATGAGAAGACAGAACAGGAAGGCAATAAAAGCACAGGTTAGACAGGAAGAAGTGTGGTTATAGCATGAGTCTTAGAGAGTCTTATTAATAAAGTCAAGCCTGAGGCCAGTTATTGGGGTGAACACTGGAAGGTCAGAGAGACAGAATAAGCCACAGCTAATCTCACCTGGCCAACTTCTCGGCTGGTCTTGTTTCCTCAGACTGGAGGTCTCTGCGTCCTCATCTCGAATGGGCCTCAGCTGAACTGCTGCTTCTTGAAAGCCTAAATGCTTAACCGGGCCAAATGTTTCTCCAGGCCAAATGCTTCTAGTTTCTGGTCCTCACGCCTTATATACCTTTCTGCTTTCTACCACCACTCCCTGGGATTAAAGGCTGGCTTTCTGGGATTAAAGGCTGTGTCACCATGCTTGGCTGTTTCTAATGTGGCCTTGAACTCACAGAGATCCAGAGGGATTTCTGTCTCTGGAATACTAGGATTAAAGGCGTGTGCTACTACTGCCTAACCTCTGTTTCATATTGTGGCTGTTCCGACTCTGACCCCAGATAAGTTTATTAAGGTACACAATATTTTGGGGAACACAATACCACCACACGTGGTAGTAAGATAAGGTTAGTCAGTGGCTCTTCGCTATTTTTCTGATCTCTTCGGCTATTACTCCTATATTTGGCCCTGTGCTTCTTATTTAATAAGACTGTTTAGAAATTTGTCTGCAATCGTGGTACTAAGAAGCAGAAGAATTTCGAGATATTTTACTTTCACCAGAAGAAGAATTTCAAGATGTCTTATTTTTGCCATCAGAAAAGACAATAACTTGACTTTTTCTAATGGGCTGATAGCTCTCCCTCAAAGACCCAAAGACTACTTAACAAAACCCCCAAACAAGGCATGAGAAGCCATCTTTTGAGTTGTTAGCCAGGGCTGTACAAGGGACTCCATAAACATGATAAGTCCCTGTTGTTGAAGACACCGTGCACTTCAGAAACAGGTCCCAGATACCCCTGAGCTGGAACTGACATGAATGCCCCCTCACTGAAGAGTAGCTTTCATGATAGTAGAAGTCACCATGCAAGCTGCCAAAGGAGGGAGGCAACCAACATTCCTACCCAGGTATGAAACCTATCAACCACATCAAGACCATTGCAGCACCATAACCTAAAGGTCGTACTGGCATGAATAGCTTGGCAGTAACCAATAGCTGCCTTAAGAATTAAGACCTGATCAACAAAAAGAATACCATGCCTGCTACTGGAAACCTAGTTAACTATTTGGTGCGAGTGAATTCATCATTATTGGAAGAGAATCTACAACCAGTGATTTACTAAACTAGCATAATCCCTACCAACAACCTGTAACCATTTGTCCTTAACCCCACAGAGAAGTGTTATCTTCACCCCTCATCAAGGAAGGTTCTCTTTGCAACAGATGGAGACCACTATAGGAAACAACAACCAATCACAGTTCAGAGCTGTGGAGCCCAGTCCCAGTGGATATACATTTACAAAACACTCCTACACCTAAGGCTCAGAGAACATTTTGGAAGAGGATGCAGAAAGATTTTATGAGCCAGATGATCAGGGAGTTTTCTGTGAGATTGTGTCTCCTGGTAACAACAGAAGCTACACACACAAAGTCACACCAACATCACTACCCAAATGTGAGCTGAACGGTGGTGACACTAATGAACATAACAAACTACTTGGGGAAAAGTCCAGGAGGCCTCAACCCTACACGAAGAACTTCAGGCAACTGAGGAATGGTGGGAGCAGGGGATATGGCCCTTCCCAGGGGAGGGCACAGTGATTGCTTATCCAGGGCCAGAAGGTCAGCCCTGGAAACATACACGCAAGTAACATTATTTGAATTCAGCTTGTTATATTTGGGAATATATATGCATATACCAATACTAACATGCATGCAATAAAAACTGATGAAAAAAAAAAGAGGCCAAAAATTTGAAGGATTCCAGGGAAGGGTATATGAGAGGGTTCAGAGGGAGGAAAGGGAAGGGAGACATGTTATTAAAATACAATTTCAAAAATAAACAGAAAAAGACGCTGTAAAAAATGAATTCATGACTAATAAGCCTTCCTCCCTAGAGTGTAGAAAATAAATAATTTGGAGGTATCTCCACCTTGAACAAACAGTATTTTCATTCTGGAAATCACTCCGGGAAACCATTAAAAAGTCTGGGATAAGCAGTGTAGGAAGGTCTGGAGATGGCGAAGAGAGAGCTATGGCTAGCCACCGCAGAGAGAGGAGTTCCGAGCAGGCCAGGCTCATGCAGCACTGCCTTCTTCATGTGCTGGGTGGCAGTGTGCCAGACTGACTGCCTAAGTGATACCAGACAGACTGAGGCAGAAAAGTGTGGAGACACTAGCACGTGGCTCGCATACTACAAGCGCCGATGATTCCCTGGCCTGGAGGGAGCCTCATTATTTTTCCTTTTATTGAAAATAGATATTTTTTCTCACATAATATATCCTGATCACAGTTTTCCCTCCTTCTGTGCTTCCCAATTCCTTCCCACCTCATCTCCTATCTGGATTCACCCCCTCTCTGTCTCCCATTAGAAAAGAACCAGGCTTCTGGGGGTAATAAAATAACGATAAAACAAAAACTGATATACCGGAAATAGTACAAAACAAACAAACGGAAGGAAAAGAGCCCAAGAAAAGGCAGAAGAAACAGCGATAAGCACAGAGACCCACTCATCCCCACATTCAGGATTCCCATAAAAACACTGAACTGAAAGCCATAATGTATGCCAACAGGGCCTGTGAAAGCCCTGTGCAGGCTGCCTCAGTCTCTGTGAGTTCATGTGAGCTTTGCTCACTCGATTTAGAGGCCTTGTTTCCTTGGTGTCTTTCAATCCCTCTAGCTCTTACACTCTTTGAACTTCTTCTTCCTCAGGGTTCCTGAACCCTGAGAGGAAGGATTTGATGGAGACATCCTGTTTAGGACTGTGTGTTCCAAGGTCTCTCACTCCCTGCACATGCCTGGCTGTGGGTCTCTGTATTTGTTCCCATCTGCTGCAGGAGGAAGCTTCTCTGGTGATAGCTGAGCAAGGCGCTGATCTATGAGTATAGCAGCATGCCAGTAGGAGTCATTTGATTACTATATTCTTTTAGTAGAACAGTAGTATTTGGTGTCACACTAGGTTCCTGTGCTATCTAGTCTCAGGATCTTAGTCACCCAAGCTGTGTCAGGTAGAGGTTCCATCTTGTGGAGTGGGCCTTAAGTCAAATCAGGGATTGGTTGGTCACTCCCACAAGCTTTGTGCCACCATTGCACTAGTATATCTTGCAGGCAGGACACCACTGTAGATCAAAGGGTTTATAGCTGGGTTGCTGTTTACATTTCTCCTTTGGTAGC
>CABHPR010156212.1:0-28617 GCA_902168415.1 Peromyscus melanophrys
GGCTGTCACTTTCTTCTACTATCAAGGTCAAATGGGTCAAATGAGATGCTCTCTTAGGATCTGGACCTACAAACTATGAATAAATATTCTTAGGTATCTTTTGACTCATAGAAGTTCACTATCTTTTCCTAAATGTAATCAGTACCTTTTGAGGGGAAAGTACAGTAGACACAATGAATATATATAGGATCTAGAGGATTACTTGCATATAAATATCAATGTTTTAGAATGTTATCCTTTAAAACAAGAAGTATGTTAGGCCTGGGTATTTGGGCTTCAGATTCATTCTCATACACACACGATGCATGAAACAATTATAATGAATGACATATGCTAAAAAGCAAATAAATACAGAAGAAACAAGAACATTATATATTTATTTATTATCAGTTCTACTGTAGTACTTTTCATCCTGACTTCTGATCCTTGCAGCTCACACCTTAGATGACTACATCTTCAGTTTCTCCCTAGGTCTTATCATTTATGGGTGATAAGGTTTGGGCTTCTCTTGAGGGAGAAGGGGAACCCTGCCCCCAAATACAGTATCTTAAAGAAACCATATACATGCAGAAGGGGCCAGAAGTGCCATTGCAATGTCATCTTTATTAGACCACAGTGGAGATGTAATTATTCTGCTAAGTCTTCATGTATGATTTGAGAGCAACAAATTAAACCCCACTAATCTACCTCACCGGATGGTACTTACCAAACCTAAGAGGCTTCAATTAACAACAGCTTAATAAATGTACTAATCTGCAGTAAATGAAATCCTTTGCAAAATCACATTGAAACAATGCTTAAGTTGTAATCAGCCTGCCTAGTACCCACGCCTGCTGTGGCTGAGCCCCAGAATGCTGTGTGATCAAATTCCATGTTACTTAAATCTAATGAAATTTCTAATGTTTTTTTTTTTTAGAAGGAGAAGGGTCAAATTAATTCATATGGAGCTTTTTTAATCCAAAAGAAATTAACATTTTGGTGTAAGTCAAGCAAGAATGTAATTAAAGCTGCTAAAATCCAGCCACCTATAATTATGAAAACAAAGCATGAGACAATGTGTCAGTCTGTCCACAAGCCAGCACACCTGTATTACCAAGTCCTCGTGTGACACTCAAGTTGATCAGGTTGTCAAAGTGTTTATCAGTTTCAACTGCAGTCCCTAGTGAGGTAACAAAATGGAGACTACTCTCTATTTACAAAGGAGAACCTGGGTAATAATAAAGTTGTCACCAATCACAGCTGGGAGCATGGGTGAGGCCAATCCCTCACCACAGTCTCTTTTCCAAATAATGTGGGTGAGGCAGGATTGTGAGGTAGGGGTCACTAATTAAGCAGCCCTGGGATTCAGTGCATTTCCTCCAGGTTATTTGTATTCACATCTGATACAAAAGCTAAACTCACAGTGATGGCGCCATGAGGACTTCGTCAGTCAGGTCTGATGTGGTAACAGACCTATACAGACAAGGGTAGGACTTGTGCGTCTGAGGCCATGAAGGATGAGTCCTGACATTCAGCTGCACAAAGCAGTTCGGGACGGTATCCTCAAACTTGTGGGGTAAATTAATCATGTACACCTAGCCACACCATGTACAGATACCCATATGATACATGAATAGCAACTAAAATCTACTTATTTGGAATTCTGTTGGCATAGTCTTTTTTAATATAGAGTATACAGAGATTTCTATTTGGGTAAGGCAAAGGCTAGCAAAGACCATCAATTATTATTTATTTATTTGTGAAACAAAGCAATTTTTGATACACCATTCTGCAGAAAGGGATGCCAGCATAAAGAAAAAGTAAAAATGGCTGGTGTGTTGATTTAAAGATCATCAGTTGAAACCCACCTAAGAGTTAAAAATACGTTCTCCATCTTTACATTAACCTTTAAACTATCAAAATTAATTTTAAGAGAGTCTGCACCAGCCTGTGCTAACTATAGCTTGAAAAAATGGAAAAGGGGGCTCAGGCTATAGCACAGTTGGTAAAGTGCTTACCAGGCAAGCATGATGACCTGATTTCAATCCCAGGCACCCACAGAAAAGAGCCAGTATGGCATGCACATGCCTGAAATTCCAGTTCTGAAAAAGCAAAGACAGGAGAATTCCAGGGGATTCGCTAGCCAGACAATTTAGTCACATCACCACATTCAACTAATAAGGAATAGGGTGATTGAAAACATCTACTATCAACCTCTGGCCTCATATGCACATAGATGCACATGCACCACCACCATCCCTACACACACATTCACTGACCACACATGCACACAACACACCTACACATACACACAAACAATGGGAACGAGTGAAAAATATAACATGATCCAAACTGAGGAAACATAACCAATGGACAACTATGCTGCTTTACAAGTGGCCAGGTTGGAATAAGAACACTTATGGAAATTAAGAAAGGAATTCTATACCCGCCCTAAATAGCATTTGGTAATCCAAAGCGTCCTGAAGTTTATTTTCTTCTTAGGCCCCTCATAGCCATCGGTGTCTCTTAATAATCATTTGAAGACATTCAATAAAGATTATATGGATCCATTTTTTTAATTAAACATCTATTTTATTTTAATTATGTTTGCATGTGGGGCTATGTGCCTGTGAGTACTAGGACTCATTATTCTTCAAGTGAACTAACCAACTTATAATGCCATCAAAAGGAACAGTGATATATACAATATATATTATATATAGTATATATGATATATATATATATAATTTTTCTTTTTCCATCCTTTCCAGCATGTTACCTATATTACAGAATTGGAAAACCCAAAACTTGTCAAATGTCTACCAAATACCAATAGAAAATAAATCATTAATTTGTGCACACAGCATGTACACTCATGTGATTCATTGTAACCACTTTTCAGCATAGTGGCAATGCTTTAAGACTGACAGTTACATTTTGCCTGGTATTTTAAGACCTGACAGGTCTATTTGTACAGAATATGTTAGGTAAATACAAAAATAAATTGTTCCATTAATGAGCATCTTACAGAATACTCCTTCCACAGCTGAATGATTTATTTTCTAGATATCTGTAATGTTATTCATTATTTTTTTTAAAAAAGGTTATGAAGTTTTTACCAGGTGCCAGGCACTTAAAATCTGGAAAGAGAATTAAAAGGTAAATAGACAGCATGGCATGCTGGCTCACACCTGTAATCCCAGCATTTGGGAGGTTGAAGCAGGATGATTATAACAGATTTGAAGCCTGGCTAGTGGTTCCAGGACAGTGGAAGACCCATGAAAACGTATGCATACACACAATAAGCTAAAATGTAGGTATTGTCCTGAGCCTAGAGCTGAAGACTACCAGGATGATAAGGATGTGTGAACAACACTGGTCAAACAGAATGCATAGTGTACAGGGGAAAGGAGAAAGTACTTGGAAGTAAACATCTTCTATTATAGACTTTAGGAGAAAAAGAAGAAGAAAGAAAAATTTAAATATATCTACAAAATTATGGAGATTAAGTACAGGTAGTTGAATTAAAGTTATGTCCCTTTAGTTATGGAATTAAGGAAGAACATATTATTCACTGAAATGCAAAAGAGTTCCTGAAATGCAACACCTATCCTGTACTGCTAGTGCGAACCACCCATGGGCCAGGCCAGCTCAACCAACACTGACTCCCCTGATCTAAGGGCCCCTCATAGCCATCTGTGTCTCATAAGGTGTTCTATGTCCATGCACTCCACTTTCTGACTGAATGACATTGA
Organism: Peromyscus melanophrys; assembly: GCA_902168415.1. NCBI lineage: Eukaryota > Metazoa > Chordata > Mammalia > Rodentia > Cricetidae > Peromyscus > Peromyscus melanophrys. The sequence continues at coordinate 3,735 of CABHPR010156212.1, forward strand.
ACCCTTATGTCTGCTGCCTCAGTGTCTACACCTGCAAAGTGAATATAAAGTAGAAACACTTGCTTCACATGTTTGTGAGAAGGCTCAAGTTAGTAAAGACTTGACAATAATTAGACCACTGAATGGCCTATTTCAAGAGCAGTGAAACTGTTCTTTATTGCTACTGGTACTAAGTAGGTCTTTACTGTACCTGATTTTCCCCCAGAACATTGTTTTTCCAAATTTAATGTGAAGCAGTCACCTGAGAATTGCATTAACTTAGTACTAGTTAGAGGTCTGTGGGGTTTAAGCAGCCGCTATATTTCTAACAAGTTTCCCAGTCGTGCTGATGTGGCTAGAGTCAGACAGTCCACTGCACACAGATTTGTGTCTAGCATCCCGTGATCAGATGCTGTCCCTCAAGCCAACGGTGAATTTTCAGAGCACAGAGGTTGAAAGTGCCATAGCAATTTCACATTGCCCACAAGCCAAGTGCATCGAGTTACGGTATTCTAGAAACTATTGGTTTATGATGAATTGAAGTTTTTCACTGATTCTGATCCAGACTTCACTCATATTCATGAATTTTTCTTTTTTCATGAGTTTTTGTTATATTTTTAAGTTATTTACAACAATTATTTTTTGTTTTCAATACATCCTCACCACAGTTTCCCCTCCCTCTGCTCCTCCCACCCTACCTCCCCTCTCCCCCAGATCCACTCCTCCTCCATTTCCCTTCAGAAAAGAGCAGGCCTCCCAGAGATACCCACTGAACATGGCCTAACAAGTTACAATAAGACTAGGTAGACACAAACCCTCATATCAAGGCTGGACAAGGCAACCCAGTAGGAGGAAAAGGGTCCCAACAGTGGACGAAAGAATGGGAGACACCCCCACTCCCACTGTTAGGAGTTCCACAAAAACACCAAGCTAACAACCATAACTTATATGCAGAGGACTGAGCTCAGACCGATACAGGCTCAGTGATTGCCGCTTCAGTCTCTATGAGTTCCTATGAGCTCTACTCAGTAAATGTCTGTGGGCCATGTTCTCCTGCTGTCCTCAACAGGGGGCACACACCCTTATGGCCCACGGAATCAAGTAAGCAGAGCTCATGGGGGTCCCAATTTGCACAGGTGATGGTCACTGTACATTTGTATGTGTGTGTAAATAAGTGAAGTACTTGAAAACTAAAGTGTGTTGGAGCTGGAGAGCTTACCACTAACGACTCCAGCAGAAGACCTGGGTTTGGTTGGTTCCTAGCAATCCACATGCTGGCTCATGATCATCTGTAAGTCCAGTTCCAGGAAACCTGACACCCTCTTCTGACCTCTGTGGGTACCAGATGTATACATGGTTCACATACATACATGCAGGCAAAACATCCATACACATAAAGTAAAATGAATAAACCAAACAATATAATTTTAAAAGATACAGTGAGCCCAGCGTTGACGGCCCATTTTCAAATTCTCCAGGAACTGACTCAAGGCCACGATCCAGGTAGCACTGGCTTTAATAAGACATAGTAATACAATTAGAACTCCTCAGCTGAGCCTCTATTTATATTTTCTTTTAAAATTTTTTAATTTGCATATATATGGGTAGGTTTCGTGGTGGCATTTTCAAACAAAACTTGGTTTTAGTAATTTTCCTTTCTCTCTCTCTCCTAACCCCTTTTATCCTTCCACACTCCCCATGGCCTCTTTTCTGCTTCCATATGCTTTATTACTCCTTCCCCATCTTCACCTCCTCTTTTTCCTTCATGTGGTCGCCTCTCTAATTTCATAGCCTATACCCACACTCACTTACATATCTCCATAGAAACATTATAAGCTAAGGTCTCCATATGAGCCTATGTCTATATTTTTTGTGCCACCTCCTAAGAGTCTTCATGCATACATTTGAATTCATATTCATTTCCTTGTATATCAAATGTAAAATATATTTAGAGAAGGCTAAATATATAGATTAGCATCTACCCCGGGATCTAAAATCTTCCAAAGAGGTTGTATATTAACAAATGAAGAAACACATTATCGGTAAGATGCAGACACTGGCAGTGAGTGTTTAGGGAAGATGGCCTTCACTGTGTTTTGGAGGTAGGCTTGGTAACTTTCAGCAACATGAACACTGTCACATTAGCACTTCACCAAAGGCTGGGTCTATGTGAATGGCTTTATTTTCTACCTAACAACTAAGCAATTTGACAGAGAGCGATGACTAGCAGATAGAGATAGATAAATTTGTTTACATTGCCTTAACTGAATAAAAGTTGTCCATTTCCCAAAGGATGATAGAAACAATATTGCATTGACATTGCTGGGCCTGTATGCTTGTATGTTGCTTCCAATGATACAAATACCCTCCAATTCAGTTATTCTTGATTGTTAATTTGGGGGGAGGACCCATAAATCTTGTGGTTTTTTTTTTATAAATCCTGACTAGAAGGCAACATTAAGTTTTGGTTTATTATTTGGTAAGCAAAGGGGGTAAGGGAACACCGTGTTCCAGTCTTAGAAATTCTCTAAAAGGCAGAATTAAAAAATGCCAAGTTATCATTTAATCATAACAATGTCTTAATAATGCTTGGATTCTCACTGAAACAGAATTACAGTTTTACATATGTGCTGAATAGCTCAGCCGGGGACATTTTTCAGAATGGCTAGAGCCTGGTGAGAATTCTTTCAGGGATTATTTATTATTCAAATCTTCTTATGTACTTTGTGCCGAGTAGACCAAAAACCTTGCACTTTGCAATGTTTTCATTGCTTGGTTATGAAAAGAATAACAATTCCATGAATGTGTAAAGACTTTTAAAATCTCAGCCTTTCAAAACAGCCTCTCCACCATCTTTGTACACATCAATGAGGGACTAAAAACACAGGTGCTGGTCTCTGTGTCCCACACTCCTCATCCCCAAGACCTGCAGTTGACCTTGAAGGTCTTCAGGAGCATGCCACTCTCCAAGATTAGGAACCTGGTTATCTCTAAGTCGTGGCCAGGATTCGTATCTCAAGACTCCTGATCAGTCATGCCTCCACCAGACCCTGCCTTAGTACTTTAAATGGATAAAGAAAATTGGGATTTCAGAAACAAAATCCTATGGCCAAATTGCACTCTATTTTATAAATAAAAATTTTTTGCTTTAAAATTGAACCCAAAATACTTAAAGGTAGTTAGGACTGTGATAAAGTAAAATTTGTCCTGGACAGACAGACAGAGATTGAGATTTCCCCCAGGAGTCGATCCTGCTAAGAAAACGCTCCAAAAATTGGACTGTAATGATTTATCCATTCTCACTCTCTGCTTTTCTCAGCATCTTCATCCCTCCAGGACAAAAGAAACAAAATTAAAATGGGCCTCTGAATCGGATGTGGCTTGTCACATAAATTCCATCCACATTTCTATGTAAAATGCCCTAATTTTAAGACCCAGCACAATGGCAGGAAAGCAGGAGGTGTCAATGCCTCCTAACAAAATCAAAATGGCGAGGATGAGCTACTCTAAAGAACTGAGCACTTAAAGGATGGCGTTGCACTGCTCCATCTCTGCATTTAATGACAAAGTTACTAGCAGAGCTTCTGTGAATACAGAACACCTCCCCCATCACAGGTGTGTGCTGACATTATCACAGTGATATGATTTACTAACAGTGATCTATCATTTTAAAGTTCCTGGCCCCTGAGGCAGATGCCATGCTTCAATCTCATTTTTTTTTTTATCATAATTTTGTTTTCTATTTTCTCTTTCTTGGGGGTAAAGTTTATTCTGTTGCCTTTTAGGATGTGAAAGGGATTCATAGAGAGCAGTGTTGTCCTGTTTTGGGGTCAACAGCAGCAGTTAGTTCCTAAATGTGCATGTTCCTAAGTAGCATATAAATGTTTAAGTATGTAAACAGGTACTGTAACAAAGCTTGTGGCTAACCCTTGATGGATATGGGATAATGTTGAAGTAGAGGCCAACATCTTTATTTCAACTCTTTCATCAGAGTCTTTTAGGCCTGATGAAATAAATGTGTGTTTTAACAAGCTCAGGATGATTCTGATGACATTAATCCACCACACCCAAAAGAAAAGCATCATTTAGCATCCTTAAAATCAGGGACAGAATAAAGGATACAGAGACCTCAGTACCAATAGAACAAGACCATCAGGCTAAGCTAATCACTGGTATATAACTTTGGCATGATGCTTAATCTGAGTAAACTCCAGTTTTCACTTATGTAAGAAAGTATTGTGATGCTTCTTTTATAAAGTTACTTCAAAGGTTATGTGAAATGCTATGTTGAAAACCATTCTGTGCGTAATAGAATGCTGTGAAAATATAATGTCTTATGGTTAGTTAAGCAACGATTAATTGCTTCACAATGGAGAAGTTTTCAATGTTATATATATTGAGAGATTATTTCCAAGATGACTATGTAGAATGACCATTCTACATGCAAATTCTGATCATATTTAAATGTAATTTTCACAGCATGGCCTGTTTATAGAAGATGAGTTTTATTTGCAACTAGAAAGTGTGATTTACTGAATATTTTCAAGATAAATAGATAAAATAGATCTTTTACTGTATGTTAAGAAATACATCATGTAAATTTAGATGCCGTGAAGTAAGTTCTATTTCAAGTAATTTCAGTCGATAGCCACATTATTCTCCAAAAGGTAATTCTAGAAATGAGGGGGTAGCAGTCCTCCAGAAACAAAGTGAAGCAAGGATGTGGAAGAAGAGAATCTTTTAAGGGAGTTCCAAGCTCTAGCTGTGTCATAGTAGACACAGAAGTGGGTAGGTACAGGAGACTGTGGAAGTGGGAGAGTGCACCTACTGAATGGGAAATAAGTCATTAGAACAGTACATGAGCCAGCCACTGATTGGAGTGAGAGCAAAGTATGGAAGCAGAACAAGGTCACGGTTGTTCTGGCTTGCAGTGGCTAGCTTCTCAAAGAACAGTGTTTTATGCAGACTTGGGAATACAAAGGCATTCACTTGGCACAAAGGGAATACTCTAACTTTCCAAGGGAAATAACAAAACATGCCCAATGGCTGAGAAGTGTGGAGTCACTTGGTGGATCAGGGGCACCCTCCATATTTTGGTTGACCTGAGCAGAAAGAGTGTTGAGGCTTGCATGGAAGAAAAAGCTTTGATTAAAATACTTCCAGAGTCAGATCTGGAAGCCCTTCTATACTGAGCTGATAGAAAGTGCTTGGGCTCGGATGATACATAAGGGGATTGATAGGGGACGGGACGGCATGACCAGTTGCTGGGGAGGGACATGCTGGTGGCGGTGTGATCCAGAAGCACTGGTCTTGCTGTGTCCTCTGCCTTTGTTTATAGGTCAATGGCAACTCAGATGGTGAAAACCACAACACGTTTGTTTTTATGCATTGGAATAAAAACAAGGAGTTTAAGGTTTATGGGGCATTTAAGAGGGGCTGCCTGTGTTTCCTAAACGGCAGTAACTTTATGATGATAACATCATGACTTTCATCTCCCTGTCTTTTTTGTTCTTTGTAGTACTGAGGATTGAATCTAGTGTTTTATGAATTCTAGACACGTACTATATCAGTGGATTCTATCTCTAGCACTCTTTCCACTTTTTATTTGGAGAAAGTCCCCCTCAGTTGCCAAAGCGATCCTTGAACTCACACTATTGCTCAGGTAAACCTTGAATTTAAAGATATCCCTGCCTCAGCCTCCTAAGCAGCTGGGATTATAGGCCTACACCACTGCATTTGGATAAATACTTCTGATGGATTCTTTTTTTTTTTTTTTACGCTTCCAAATAAAAAATATATAGCTTCCAGATAATATTTTATCAGGTATATCCCTTTCTTCTACATTAATGCATTGCTATAAACCCAGCATAAATGCCTACCTAGTTAGCTCCCAAGTCTCCTTTTTGGAGATACAAGTCCATCTGATGTCATCCATTTCTTTTTTATTTTAAAAATTTTACGTGAATTGATGTTTTGCCTACATTTATGTCTGTGTGAGGGTGCCAGATCCCCAGGAACTGGAGTTACAGACACTTGTTAGCTGCTAAGTGGGTGCTGGGAATTGACCCCAAGGTCCTCTGGTAGATAGAGCAGCCAGTGCTCTTAACCACTGAGTCATCTCTCCAGCCCCAGATGCCATCCATTTCTAAGGGAAGTTTTTTTTTTGTTTTTTTGTTTTGTTTTGTTTTGGTTTTGGTTTTTTGTTTTTCAAGACAGGGTTTCTCTGTGTAGCTTTGGAGGCTGTCCTAGATCTCTGTAGACCAGGCTGGCCTCGAACTCACAGAGATCCACCTGGCTCTGCCTCCCGAGTGCTGGGATTAAAGGCGTGCGTCACCACCGCCCGGCAAGGAAGGTTTTATTCTGCAGGAAATAGAATGGTTTTCTAGGTCTTCTGTGTGCCTCCCAAGTGCCACAGTTCCAAGTGCTATGCTGGTGGTGGTAACAGACTGAAATTACTGCCCTTGGGAACTTACTTCCTAGTAGGGAACATGCAAGAAGATACGGGGAGGGGTGTAACTTGATAGAACAACACAGTGTTCCTTTGGCTAGGATGGCCAGAGACCGCTAGGGAGTGAGCTCTCTGAGGATGGACCTATCACAAGAAAAAGCTAGAGAAGCAAAGGTGACTAAAGAGAACTTGCCTGCCATGCAGGACGAAGAGCAGAGACAAGTGAGGGATGATGCTACAAAGCCTGTAGGTCCACCACCACCTTCCCTGACAACCCATTACAGAATCCTTTTTTTTTTCCTGTTACAAAGGTTGACCAGTATACATCGGTTGTAGCCCACTTTCCCCTTCATTGAAATAAAGTATGCTCAGTCATGACCATGTCTGTGGCTACTTTGTCCCTCATGATAGCCAAGCAGTTAAGTATTAAGGTGGATACTTACTGTTTCCTGATATCATGAAGTACGTACCATCTGACCTTTGCTGAAAATGTTTGCTGACCCTCTAATCTGTATCACGCTCTTTTTCATTGCTACCAGATGTAAGCATCAAAGAACAGATTCTTTGCTGTTACTTATGGCAGTGCAATGTGCATTTTACATGTTAAAATCTAGTTTCTACCAATAGGAAGATCTACTTTTACTTTTTAAAGAATTGTGCACCAACAAAACCTTTTTAGTACAGTCTTTTCAGATGTAATGTTTAATTAATGATAAATTTGGAGACTAAGGCATTCTGCCATTGCGTTAACGTGGAAGTGAGGAATAGCCATAGCTACCACTGTGCACGTGGCCTTCCATTGTTAGAATTCAAGTTCTCCAAAAACTACACCTGAAGCAGCCTGTTAATAGACCCTTCTGGGAGCTGCATCTTGGGTAATGATGCTCTAGGTGAGAAGAGATCCATATGCAAAGTAGCTCTGAGCTGCAGGTCTCTTTGGAGCTAATTACCTTCTTCAATCAAAGAGTCCTCCCCACCTCTTATGAAAGCTCCATTCGGCTGCCTTCACCTGGAGCTTCCTGTTTCAACTCCCACAAAAGGCCCAGGGCTCTGTAGCAATATTTTCATCTCTGGTGTAAATTTCATGGATGGCAACTCATACTCTATTTTCTATTGGATACTTTTTAGAAAAGAAAAGCAAGCAAAACCAAACCAAAAGTGGGACTAGAAAGAATAAAAATAAATGCATAGAGAAGTGATAAGAGATATTTCATTGAACTCGTGATTTATGGTAATCGTGAGTTCAGAGAGATCTACTGACAAAAGATGTTGAAGGGGGTGAATTGTTAAGTCTTTCTACATCAGGAAGATTACTGAAAACCAATGGATTTCGTATCACAGCCGACTGCTGCTACCTGTCATCCCAGTAGGTCTTTCCAAGTATTTGTCTGCCCACTTAGCTCTTCCTGTCTCTATTCCCTTCCACCTCCTTCCTCTCACCTCTCTGTTCTTCTCTCTCTTTGTGTCTCTCCAGAAATCTCACCCCATACTAAGACAAAAACAAAAACAAAAACCTTTCTTTTCCAGAATCTTCCTATGGAGCCCCTCTTCTCGTTCTTCATTAACTTCTTTCTAAATACTTTTCTGAGCACCTTCCCCATACCCTCCTGGGAGCATAAGACAGAACTTGATAACTGAAAAGCAAATACAAAATGTGTTGTTCTGACTCCATATGCACACAATGACAAGGAGAAACTGAAAAGCAAATGGAATGAAATGAAAACTAGCAAAGTTGCCAATCATCTTTCTATTTAAAATTTGCCATTTTTTCCTCCTATTTTCCTGTGGTCTACTTTTTTTTTCCACATAGCAACATGAAAATGTATGTTTCTCCCTAAAACCTTGCTGTGATCGATCATCAAATGGCATAAAAAATAATTTATTTAGTGTCCAGTTCTGCAGTCTAAACAATGCTGTAGAGACCATCTCTAATGGTTCAATTAGAATGAATACTTAAGGGTCACAGGTGCACAGAAAAAAAAGACTGCTTGGCATTAAGGCTGTGGCTGATTCCTAAAGATAGGTAAGGGATGTTTGTACCTTTTACAAAAAAAAAAAATGTGAGGAGTTGGTGAGAGAGAAAGACCAGAGAACACATATATGCCACTGTACATGTGTGGTGGTTGGGAAACAGCCTCAGGTACCAGTCCCTACCTTTCCACCTTGTCTGAAACAAGGTCTCTGTTGTCTGCTGCTGCATATCCCAGACTAACTGGCCAAGGAGTGTCCAAGGATTGTCCTATCTCTGTTCCATGTTTTGCCATAGGAGTGCTGAAATTTCAGATGAACAGCAGGGTGTCCAGCTTTAGATGGGTTCTGGGCACTCAAACTCAGGTCCCCACACTTGCACACCAAAGTCTTTATCCACTGACTCCATCTCCCAGCATTCCCTCTTGTGTTTCATAGTAAAACTTGATGCGATTCACTTAAGTCTTTTTTTTTTTAACCATGTTTCATCCACTGAAAGTCACTAGGTGGATGATTGTCCCTCGTCTCTGGGGAAATGTGGCTTTGTGAAAAAGACCAGCAAATATGGGAATCAGTCCTGCAAAGAGCACAGACAGTAAAGATGGCCAGCTCATGGGCTAATCCAAGTGTGAAATAAGTCACTTGGTTACCGTTGTCATTTTTACCATACACATGACAAGTACTGTTCACTCTGACACAAGGTAACAGGAAAATGAAAATCAAAGCCCCACTGCCCTCACTGATTACGGTCCTCAAGGCTTACTGCAGAAGGGTGCCACTTCTCAGGTGACCGTCACCCTTGGAAAGAGATATAGTGCTTAGACATTCACTTCGTAAGAGTTTGTTTGCCTTATTGAAATTTGAGCTCTTTTCTCCCCAGTGTATTTGCTTATCTAGTTAATATCTATCATCAAAAACATTCTCTCTTGGGTGATCTCTGAAAGTGCCCTCTCTATGTGGCCTCATACAAGCACTAGCTTCCTAGTGAAGACATACAGCCGGCTCACCACAGTTTCTCCACTTTCTATCTGCACCCACAGCCCTGGAATGCTCAGTTGATCACTTTTCAGCACAGAAACAGGGAACGCAGGTCTCTTGTGCATTTGTGCTGGGCAGGGAAAGGCTGTGAACAAGAAGTGTGATCAGGCAAGTTTTGTTGACATCTAGTTGCAGAAGGTAAACAACTTGGCCAACCCCAACTGCATTCTGCTTAGGCTCATGTTCAGGGACCAGAGGGTTCCTTTGAAACACTGAAGTTTTTAACAGTTTCTCTTTAAAGAAATACTATCACTCCATTCTGTTCGGCAGGGGAACAATACCGCTTGTGTGTTCAAACTACTGGCAGCAGTGATACACTATTTCTTTAGAGAGATTCACTTTCCAAAGCTGAACTTTCAGAACTCAGAGCACCTTATCACACTCTTGCAAGCTTTTTTTTCCCCCCACTGAGAATGGAAAAAGAAAAGGTGGGGGTGGGGTAGGAAGCAGTTAGGACTTGTGCTGGTTAAACCCGATCTCCACAGGGATTTGTTTTTCTTCTGGCTTCAGATTAGATGTTCAAATCAAGCAGTGTTTGAGAACTGTGAGGGAATATCCATGGGATTCTTAGCCAGGCTAATCCTGGAGCACCGGCACATTCCAAGGGGCCAATCTGCCAAGTTCATTGCTTACTTGAAATGTCTCTTGGGGGAAGAGCCTGGCAAGTGACTTTTTTTTTCCAGTGGGCGGTCATCCGAGCATTATTAGTGGGATGGCCAGCCACAGTCACAGCAAAATGAAAGCAGGAGGCGCTGCGCAGGGGGACTGCCTTGCTGCCAGCCAGAGTCAGTGCGCAGGTAAATGATTTCAGCTGACCTTTCTCTTGTTCTCCTTCTCCAGGTTGGATGTGGGGACTTAGAGGAAGAGCAAAGGAAAGCACAGAGGGGGTAGAGAGAAAACAGAGGGGGAAAGAAACATCTATTTCGGTATTTTGTTCTAATGAAGACTGGGTGGCCTCTTGAAACTGGAGATTGTGATGGCGAGCAACACAGAGAAGTGTCCTTCATAATTTGTCTCCAGAAGTTCATCTTACTTCCTTTTTAATCTTGGGGTTGCCTGTCTGGGTTACTGAGCTGCTAAGTTTGTATTACATCTGTTCCCTCCTAGGGAAGGGCTGAGGCTATAGCTAGCAGGGAGGTAAGGGAAGACAGAGCAAAGCTGTTGGTGGTTTAATGTCCATAGCAGAGCCTGGGTGAAAAGGAGTGAATCTGTTTAAATGAAATGATTCGATGTTTCTTTGGTATAAGACAATATTTACAGATTTGTTTTGCCTTCTTTCATCTTGATGTTTTATTGATTACATGTTTAATTTTCAAAAAAAAAAAAAAAGCTCTTACTTTTATTCCTTAGGGTAACCATTATACTTTGTTCAAAATGTAGACACCCTTGTTTCTGTTTTGAAAAAGATGTCCTTTAATTATTAGCCTTTGAAGATGTTTCCCTATTACACATCACACATGGCCGGTAGTGCAGAAAGACAAGAAAGAAACAGCCCCTGACAAATTCAGTTTGGTTCTCTGACTGTTCTGCCTCCAAAAAATAATGTACAGAAGTGATTTTCCAAGGGCTGATAGGACCCACTTTTTCTAGGAGGGCAGGAGACCTCTGTGGCATAATTAAAAAGCAAAACTAGTAGGGCAAACTCTCTCGAAGTTTTGCATTAGAAGAGAATTAAAAAGTCAGCAGGAAATGCATGTCAGATTTATTTCATGCTTTCTAACAATGAGGGTAATCATTCTGTGCTAACTTAGTTGCATGTTGGAGCAAAGTCTAAAGCTTCATGCAGAGTGGTTCAAAGCCCTTGAACAAAAGAAAAAGGGAATTCATTTAGGCAACAAGTTAAACCATGATTGTACATCAAAATATGACCTTTCCAAAAAAAATTTTTTTAAATCGAATATCTGTCCACACTAACAACCTGAATAAAAGCACAATGAAGCCAACCCAACAATATAACAGAGTCAATTATGCATATTTTGGAGAATTCCTAAGTTGACTGTTATGCACACACTCTTCCTATGATAAATTATTCTTGTCTCATAAACAAAAGGAGTCAAAGTTCATTATGAATGATTGGAAGATCTTTTTACCTCACTTCTCTTTTACTCCCAATTGTGCCCTGGCCAGGGAACTGATTAATCTGCTAATGCTAAGAAACAGAAGTGGTTTCTCATCCGTTCACCCACAAAGAGGTTGCTTTTGTTCTTGGAGAATGTAATGAAGTTGCTGGACTGCACACAAGCCAAATTACCTTTCCCTGAAAGACTAACAAACAAATTGACCATCCATAGGTAATAATTTTCCTACACACCATCTTTCTGAAGCTTGCAGGACCTCCCAAATTGAAACTAATAATAACAGTGTCCTCGAAGAGTCTGATTCATTTGGCACAGCCCCCCATATTCTCAACTTTGAAGTCCAGTGGCGATTCCATTTCTTTGCTGCCATGGAAATAATAACATCTTCCCGCTTCTTTAACTTCTGCCTTCTATATCGGGGTCTTCCTTAAGTGGTATCCCATCCATTACCCCCAAGCAGAGAGGAAGAACAGGTGGCAGAGAGTTCACCCCCATGTGTGAGGGCTGGACTCAGGAGAAAGGGGAAGAAACAAGTCTGAACCAGTTCTCCACATGCCACTAGGAGTCCAGGGTGGTCCAAACACAGAAATAGTCCCAGGCATCTCAGATGGCACTGCACACATAAAGCATATTCAGAACCAGTACTGTCTTCTCTGGCAAAGCAGTGTATTCCAGGGGTAAGAGAAAAGATCCTGGGGTAAAGCTATTATTCAAGGTCTAACTGTGGCTTTGGAACTCACTTGCTGTATCTTTCTGGCTCCATTTTTTTCATTGATAAAATAGATGTAGTATTGTAGATGGTCCCTCTGCATCAGTACTGTTCTGTGGATCCAAGCACGTAATGGACCCTTAACAAATGTTAGCCACTGTGCGTCCTTGCTGAGCTCCTACAATGTGCTAGGTGTGTGAGATCAACTTCTGGGTCTGATCATCACCAAAACTCCCCATAGTATCGATATGCTATACATGAGGCTCGGAAGAAGTTCTTCATAACTTATTAGTGGCCATTCCAGTGCTCTATGATTCAAACATAGAGGTGGCCATTTCTACCAGTATTTTATAGAACCCTTGTATGACTTTCCATATGAATTTATAGTATGATAATCAGCCCAGAAGTCTGGCATGATGGTGCATGCCTTATTCTCAGTACTTGGGAAGTTCAGGATAGTGATTGCTGCATGTTTAAGGCCAGCTAGACTTAAGAATGATTACCAGGCTAACCAGGGCTACAGAGTGAGAACCTGTCTCAATAAACAAACTAAAGCCAAGATCGGTCTCTCTTCTTGAAATCAAGAATGATACTCCCCAAATAATAACAACCCAATATGCCAAGCATTATTATTGTGCCCAGCATACAGATGGGGAAAACTGAAGATAAAAGAATTCCTAACTGTTCCCATCTATGAGAGTGCAACTCATGCTCCTTTGTCAGCTGTAGACTTTACATCCCACACATCCTGCTTTTCCAACTTCCTCTCCTGGAACATGGAGCAGCACTCACTGAAGCAGGCAGATGATGTCCCCAAATATTCTTTTGAAGGCTTGCCAGGACGGGCTACAAAAGTACATTCTTTCTTCATTGTTCCCCAAGGTGTAGGGAAAGTGGGTTTCAAATGTCGAGTGAGGAACGTCAGATAACATCAACAGAAGTATTCAGTGTTTCAGTACCATGGGCTATGAATAGTTTAATTTACAGGCTATTTCAAAGATAAAGGCAGGTTATCTTTGCTGCTGAGCTCATTTCTGTTGCAAAGATGGAGTCAGTAGCTTTTTCTACTGGTTTAAGAAGGAAACTCTTTGAGATTTTTTTTTTCATGTCCTGCTTCAAACAAAATTACAAACGTCTTCTGTGTGCATGAGGGTACAGAGGTTCGCCTGAACGTGGAGACCTTTGAGGCAGTGTGGGCTGCTCCTTTAAATGAAGACAATGTAGTGAAACCAGAAATTAAGTGACCCTATTGTGACCATTACTGAAACAGAATACAGTGCCTTAAGGGCTCTCAACCATCCTCCGTGTGACCATGTGTAGAATATGCATTATTTTAAGTATCAAAGAACTACTGCTATGGACGTCACATGCATACACAGACCTACATTGTATGAGATCAAGGAGATAAGTGTACACCAGAACTCACAAGGTTCAGGGTAGCACTGTGTGCCCAGGGAATCAGGACTAATTATATCCAGTAACTGGAATCTGGTAACAGTTCCAACCAGTGATTGACACAGGTCAAGTGAACAGATCAATTGTGTGTTGGGCTAGAATATTTTAAGAATATAATTTTAGGTGTGACAGCGAGATAGTGCCATATGAAGTAACTAAGGTTTGCACCAGGAAAGGAATCTTCTAAGAAATTTAGCAGGTTCCATGGAGACTTCTCTTCCATTTCAAATGCTTTTGAAGGAAGGGGTCCAGGATCTCCAGACTTTCGGCATTGTGATGTGATGTTTTCATCTACAAATGTGCAGAGTTTCATTCACAGTTATTGTTGGATAATGTGGTCTACAGCCTATAGCTTGTACATGCAGGATAGATGCCGCTTGCAGCGGGGAAATACCCTTCAGGTTGACAGAACATCCTTTGTCCATCTAGGAATCCCATCTAGACGGCAGGGTTTGTGGGTGGATGGTTTTAGCAACACCTTTTCTAAGAAGCCATACTTTTGTGCATGTGTGTAGGATGTAAAGGGAAATGTGCCTATTCCCTTCCCAGCATTACCTGGGAGCACTGAGGCTGTGCTTACATTTATTCTCTTTGTCTTCCCATTCCCTTTTCTCCCTCTCTGTTCTTCTGTACCACAAACTTGGATGTAAGGAACCTTGGTAATGTAGCAGGGATTCTGAATGTGCAATCCCTCTGCCACTGTCCTTTCTTCCTGTAAGGAGAATCTAATAGAAGCCTCAACCATGAAAACCTGATACTGAACTAGATGTGTTTCCTCTGACTTTTGAATCTTGCTTTTCATGTAAGATTATAAATGTAATGTCTGTTCCTTCAATTTCATTTTCTCTATGAATAGCCTTGTGTTTCTGTCCTTTAGAAACCATAATGAACATGCCTACGATCTCATTACTAACACTTTTTCCAGCCTGACAATTTCCTTTACTTCTCAACATTATAATGTTAACCCAGTCAACAGGTTCTGAGAATAGCTTGTTGGATGATATGCAGTTTGGAATCCATTTATGATATACTAGTGTATTGTGTGATTGCATGGTGGTAAAAAGATTTAAAATTTATATTTATCTTTCTTCTTTCTCTCTCTCTCTCTTTCAGGCTCAGAAATCCTGGATTGAAAGAGCATTTTATAAAAGAGAATGTGTTCACATCATACCCAGCACCAAAGACCCCCATAGGTAATCCTATGGTCTTTAATGTATTAAGAATATGAAGTAGTAATTATAGGCATAGAATACAATAGTAATTACTACCACTGAAAGGGAACCACTGTCAAATTAAATATATTTTTGAAGCAAATATATATTGCACTGCTTAATATGCATGGTTAAAGTTAATCTTCAACTAAGTGTCCGTACACAGAGAAACAGATCCATTATTGTAGAAAGACTGATCCCTGGATATAACAGTATACTATATTTTTGTTACAACTACTTATTTCTCCACCTTAACATTTTGTCAAACTGTTTCATTGGTACCAACATGTCCTGCTATAGTAAAAAAGACAGTCTTGAATGAAAGACTCCTAGGAGATTATGTATGGTTTGACCTTCAGATTCCTCTGCACGTTTTTGGCACTGTAGTTTCCTTCCTGAAAATCAGCAGTGTATAAAGCAGGAAGCTAAAATAGTACATTGTATCTAGAAATGCCCTTTGAATGGGCAATTTTAAACAGCTGCTTAAAATACAGATTTTACAGCCATTGGCTAGATACATAACCTTGGATACATTGCTTAAGCTTCAATGCTGCAACATTTTTTCACAGTGTATCCTAAATTGTTAGTGTTTAAGAGAATGTTACATAACTATCATTACTAATAATTGTGATAGTGGTCATCATAACATATGAAGGACATTTTGATGACAGAGGGAACAAATTTTAAGTTTCCTTTTTATTTTTTCATTTCTTCTTCAAAGAAAAAACCTATAGATTTTTATTCTCAGAATTGAATATTTGACAGTAAATATCAACTGGAAAGACAAGTTAGGTTGTGACTCACACATAAGTGAGATTCCTCATTTAATTGTACATGTTAAAAGTTTTCCCTCTAAGCTCTTCAGCATCCTTCATGCAAGATTTAATAGATGGGAACAATTAAAAGTGGAAAAATTTAGAGAACTTTTGTTCACAATTGCCCTGTCCCAAGCGATATGCCAAGTACTTAAAGGTGTGGGTGGAGGAGGCCAGGAAGTATGTTGATACAAACTGGGTGGTGGGGAAGAGCAGTAGATGGGGTGTTGTGGGAAGCCTCCCTCCACCATTTTTCTGATAAGGCTACATCTGGAATTTCACCTACCATTTAACTGGAATGGGTCAACATAGTCTGTGAGTTTCTCTAACAGGCTGCTTAAGTATGTGTTCTTGTAATGGCTGCTGATTCAAGGGGTTCACTTCACTTTAACCTCTCGTGTTATAGGTGTTGCTGTGGACGCCTAATAGGCCAGCATGTCGGACTCACTCCCAGTATCTCTGTGCTTCAGAATGAGAAAAATGAGAGTCGCCTCTCCCGAAATGACATCCAGTCTGAGAAGTGGTCCATCAGCAAACACACTCAGCTCAGCCCAACAGATGCTTTTGGGACCATTGAGTTCCAAGGAGGTGGCCATTCCAACAAAGCCATGGTAATAATAATAATAATAATAATAATAATAATAATAATAATAATAAGCCAGTTACTCACTCCCAGATACAATTCCACATCTTATAAGGGAACAGCTAAGAGCCTGGGATGTAGGTTTCAAGCTAGCCTGGCCTCTGTCACATTGCTGTAGGGCATCTATAAAGTAGGGGCAAGAAAACCTTCCCCAGGACTTTTTAAATCAATGTTATGAGATCAAATGATAAGCCGATTTTTACTTTAGTTAACATCTATCATTGTATATGATTGTGCGGTACAATGTCCTTTCTACCCAAATCCATCACCTCTTTATTCACCCCAACCCACCAGCACCTTTATCATCTTCTTTTAACCACTCCTACATTCAGATCCACTGTTCTCTGCCCTTCATGTACGAGAGAAAAGTCGATACCTGTCTTTCTGAATCTGGCTTGTTTCCTGTAGCTATTTACAAACTGCAATATTATTTCCTATGTCTCATTTACATAGCCGTTTTCTAAATCATTTACCCCAGCTTTGGAGAGAGGAAACAAATGTTTCTTTTAGGTTTCTATTTTGTTTTATTAGCAGCATTTCCCAAGCTGTTTCCTTCCTGTCCTTGACAGAGATCTTGTCATCCATATCAGGCACCTTCTCTCCAAGTAGCTGGGTTAGTAATATTCTCAATGGGAAAGGAAAATACCTTTAGCAAGGACTTGAGAAATATATAGAAATTTTGCCATGTCTAAACCATAGTTCTCATAGACTACACTTAATGTGACTCCACATAGACCTTTCAAAGAATGAAGAGTATAGCATGTGTTCTGAAAATTCTGGAAGTTTTGTAGTTCAGCAGGCTTGCCTCTGGCTGTTGAAAGATTCAGACAATAGATGTAAGACATCAGCACAACACTAGATGTATCAATGGATGTGAACTAATTTAGCTGGTGTTAGTAATATTCTCATTTTCCCCAGGCTCTGAAAGAACTTGGAGAAATATTTGACTCATCCTTTAAAGGACACTCCTTTGATCTATGCCCCTATTAGTTCATATACTTTAATTTACATTTCCAGGCAATACTTATGTATAATTCTGAAAGGTTGGACCCTATAGCTTACGGGCTGCCTTTTGATTAGGAACCCACTGGCATTTTATTCATAGCCTGGTGCTGTCACTTTCTGGTTGTGTGATTGTTCAATTTAAGCCCAGTGCTTTAGTTTCCTTGCGTGTAAAATGGGGTAGTAACTTCCACTTCACGGGGCTATCTCAGGGATTAACAGTGCCTCTGTGTATTACGGGCTTTAAATGGTGCCTGGTGCTAAAGCTGCAGAAGGTTTTACTCCGAGGGAAACTTTGTTATCAATCAAAATAGATGTGTGCTCCTGAAGTCACAGAACTAGACAAATTCTCACTCTTACTGGAAAGTTTTTGTTAAGCCATTTAATATACACGAGCCTTGAGTATTCTACCCGGAAAGCTGGTAAAGTTGCCTTCTGTGATGTTCATGAGGATGGAAGACACCTGATGCATAGCTAGTGTTCAATACACGTATGAAAATGACAGAGATGGCTCAAGGAAGTAGCTTCCTGTGCTTCCCGAAAGCCCAAAGATCCATTAGAGTATTTTCACAAGGGCATCAGCTTTCTTGTACCCACAGTTTAAACTCTGTTCTGTGAAGAACGGTGTTAGTGACAGCCACCATGAGGAAAGCTAGCTAGAGGTTTGTGAACTGATATCCACATTCTCTCTGGCCCTGGCGGTCCACTCATACCATCAAATCAGAATGAGTTACATTACCTGGGGTCCTTCCCATCTCAGTCCTTGTCTCCTTTCGTCACTAACCTGCCGTGAGGGTGACATTAGAGTGAACACAGCAAGAGCCCTTTTGTTGTATAACTTTCCTCTACTGGAAATTCTTTTTGTCTCCTGAAAATTTCCGGTGAATTTGAGAGACACGCTCCCCCCCCCCCCCAGAAGCCTAGAGAGCAAAACTCAAAATGAGTTTATTAGCATGTGCCTTTCAAAATGGTCAGCAAAATACTTTGGCAATTTCTTTCATAATCTATAATGAATAATAGTTGTGATCATAAAAGAGCAACCAAGTATTCTGCAATCCCCTTGGATTCCATTTCCCCAACACATATTGATGAATATTTTTCAGAGCTGTGATTAAACCCAGATCCTCACACATGGTCTGCAAGTACGTACCACTGAGCTACATCTCAGTCCTCAGATATTAAGAATTTCAAGACAAAAACCCAGGAAAGTAAACTCTAAGCACTGCCCTTCTGAGCACTATTTTCCACATACTGTGACAGTGACCCCGAGGTTAGAGTGGCCCTAGGTGGCCTAAAGGGCAGTCACTCTAAGGGCAACCCTTTCTTTCTCTCCAAGCCTAATTAGCCTAATGAAGACCAGTTTTTCTTTTCATTACTGCTGGGTATTTAGCGAGTGGAAATCCCCAGCATTCGTCCAGACACAAACAAGCATCTTGTGCACTTTGAAAGCTTGCCCCAGAGTTACTCTGCTTCTCCTGTCTAAACAAAGAAGTGGTGCTGTCAGGCCTCATTTTATGAGGCAGGGGAATGGATGCTTGCCAACCCGAGCCTCCCTTGCTTCCCAGCCTCTTGAGCAAACCAGCATGCAGTTTGGACAGACAGCCTTGGCACCCACTTCCTGTGAAAGAAGCCAGTCTTCCTGAGAGCACTGTATGGTTAATTATTCTCCAAAATTGCAGTTAGACAGGCCAGTAAACTTAATGTGCCTTTGGGCCATTGCTTCTGAAAGGAGTCCTGGAAGTGAATGTTAGCAAAGTCATCCAAACACTCTAGGGGCAAGATTGACTTTTTTTTTTTAATTAAGGTAAGATATAACATTAACTTTTTCCTTGAAGGCAGCCCAGGATCCAACTCTAGCATTTTCCAAATGCCAAGGTGGGCTGCACACGGTGAGGCAGGCAGCAGGAGGAATAGACTCATTACCAAAATGCCTCCAGTTACTTGAGAGCCATAGCTAGGTGTCTGTCCTATCACGTGTGTAGGACAGCAATCTATCACAAACCCTTAAGCATCAAAGGCACTTGAGGGTCATAATCAGCGGTTCTTGACTTGGGGGTACAAAGTAACAGGGAAGGCCATTACAAATGGCCATATATAAGATTCACATCTGGAGTCTCATTCATTAGCCTGGACAAAAAAACTTTGGGCATCCAAAGATCTCTGGATATACACATAGCAGTTATTCTGCTGTGCAACAAGCCCTGGAAAAATTAGTCTCCATCACCACTACCTACATTATAGATGAGATAATTGAAGCCCCAGAAAGTAAATTGTTTTCCTGGAGAAAGTTCTTGAACCTAACTTCCTAATGACCCCCTTTCCATTCTCTTTTTTCCTTGTCATGTGTGCCTAGGACAGATGACAGTCACTGTTTTATTTGGAGGTTATTTGGAGGTGATTGAAAGGAAGCTAATTACTATTGTGTGTCTACCTTTTTTATAGGGGTTTTAGAATTTTTTTGCAGCAGGATTTTTAAATCACTAATGTTTAATGAAGTTAATTAAACTTGAAAGCCTTGAGCAGAGGGAAGTTTTTGTAAAATTACATCTTAGATCATTAGAATCATTTGCCAAGTTTTTTCAAGTGCTTTGTGGTGTTCAGAACTCAGAGTCCAAGCTTAACCAGCCCCAGGAAAATCAATATTTTGCAGAAAGAGACTGACATAGGAAGGAGCCAATCCAAGATCACAGTGAGGGAAGGAGCCTGACTTCCTGCCCATTCCCAAGATGCATCCTACCAGATGACAAGCCCTAACCTACCCTGGATTCTCTGAGGACAAGATCACTCCTAGGGACATCTCATAACTCACAAACCACCTTAGGACCACAGCAAGATGGCCCTGCCAGCAGACATAGTGAGGTTTCTTGGAGACTCTTGTCTATTGAGGGCTTCCACATGATTTACAAAGTGAGCAGAATATAGACTCACTTGTTTACAAATCATCTCTTCTAATTAATGCAGAGCTGGCTTGTAGGCCAGGTAAGACTAAACCTAATTAAGGGCGTGCAGTTAAACCTTTCAGGCCAGTCACATAATTCTCTTCTGGCTCTCCTCTGCTATTTACTCTGCCTATTAGCTCATGTGGAGTCTCTTAGTACAGTTTTCATATAATTTAGAAAATTATCCCAAGCCCTTGTTTTCACACTGAAAGCTCTAACTATTAAGCCCACAGGAGTGAAAGCCTTGCTCTCTGAGCTCTGGGGGAGGGGACCACACAGCAGGGAGGTTGCCCCTGTTAGCATGGCATCTGTAACCATGTACTCTTACAGAGTTTCGGGGACTGAATTTCAGGTTTAAAAATTGTCTCTCTTTGCATTCTGCAAATTGATCTGGGAACCCTAGACTAACACATGCCAAGTAGGAAATGGTTAAATGATTCCTTCTTCACACACATGAACAACCAATCACTGCACTATGGCTAACACAAAGCTTCCTACAGCCTGATGGGGCTATGGAGAAATCTTGTGATTGCACCCCTGATTTCCAATTTGCACCTTGTGGTCTGAAGGCTGCTGAGCTGGCAACAGGATCAGGTGGTCTGTCTGAAAGTAAGAATTAATGTAGAGGCAGGGTGCAAATTAATCCCAGCACTAGGGAGGCAGAGGCAGGAGGATCTCTGTTAGTTTGAATGCAGCCTGGTTTACACAGCAAGTTCCAAGACAGCCAGGACAGTTACACAGGAAGAAAAAAAAAAAAAAAAAAAAAAAAAACTCCTTTAAAAAAAAAAAAAAAAAAAAACAACAAAATTAAGGTAGAAGATATGGTTGATATTTCCCATCCTAATTATAGGAATGTAAAGTAAGGGAAGCTGAATCTCCTCAGGAAACTACCCCATTTCCTGGTTTCTAGAAAATGCTATGCTAAATAATTCTGACAGAAATCCCAGAGACTAGCTCCCATGACCCCTGTGTGTGTTTAGTGATATTATATGTTATTTCTCACTATTGAGCTTCCCATTATCAACATTAATCCTATAAACACCTGCTATCTAACACTGGGAAACTGCAAAAATAATGACACTTTTACTTCCAGAGTTTTAAGGGTTATCAAACTAGAAACTGGAAGGCATTGAATGTTATTCCAAATATCTCCTTTCTGGTGAGCCGCGTCTATCTACTGAACCACCACGAGCATTAAACTCGAGGCAAAGCAAAAGCTCCGTGGAACTGGGAAGCTGCTATCAGCAGAATTATCTCTGATGTGACATATTGTGCTCGACTGCAGCTTTAATTACAAGTACCCCCCTTTTACATGTGGCTCCAAAAATTGGGAAATGAAATGATGCTTGTCACATTTCTCAATAGAGAAAATGGGCCACATTTCCCACTATGAGCTTGAAAGAAAGGCATTGCCAGGACTGTTAAAACAGATTTCACAATGGTGGGTCCATTAATCAGAACAAACACTGCTTAAGAAGTACCAAGTGGTTCTTTATAAGAATTAATGATGGCTTTGCAGTGAAAGGAGAGGATTTGTCATCGAACATTTCCAAGAGTGTAGCCAGATTTATTGTACTGCAGCCCATTTTCATTTTCATTTAAACAGCTGGGCAAAGTTACATGGGTGAAAATCTAGGGCTAAAGAGGTGGCTGATGAATTAGCAGAACCAAATGCTCTGTGAAGCTCAAGGTGACTGCTGATGGGAGTTTAGAGAGGTGTTTGGTTGGTTGGTTGGTTAAGGAAACAGACTCCACCTGCTCTAAGCAGTAATGGCTGCATCCTTACCCCATCCAGCCTTTGTGCCCTGTAGATATGATGGAAGGATAAGAACACTGCTAGGTGAGGACACTCTGTAAGCTCTATAGCATTGATGAGTGAGCAGAAGCATTTGGGATAATGACATAGTAATAGCCAATTCAGTAGGAAAATCACCTGCCCAGAACAGGAACCCCAAGATCAGGCACAGCTGACCCTCTACAGATGTCATTACCAAGGTCCTCTCCATTCAAATGAAAGAGAAGTTCTCGCTGCCTCACAAAATGTAATTTCTAGTTTGTTGTCTGGAAATTAAAGTATATCTTCATGTGAAAATAATGCTGGATTCATTGACCTCCACGGTACTCAAGAACATAAAATTATATAATTTCAACTAAATCTAGCTTCTGTCTTACACAGAACATTCCAAAACCATCCACTTGACATGCACAGACCTCCTAATATCAGACAGGAGAGCTAACAGCAGGAAGAGATAGGGACAGGTCGTTACAAAGATGCAAACCTTATTAGATCTCAGCTTCTCTTTTGATCAACTAGAGACCTAAAGGCCCATTGTAATGAGAGGGCAAGGCCTCCCCCACATCCCCACAAAACCAGAGTGGACAATAAAGACTATTGAATCAGTTATATGCAGACACACTGTGTCTAAATGGCAAGGAATCTTTACCCACTTTGCACTTACTGGAGCTTCTTGGCCATTACGTGTTCCACAGTTTAACCCATATAGTATCCTGTGCAGTGGTCAGGGTTGGTCTCATTTAACAGGTCAGATACTCACATTGTCCAAATGGCCAATACTGTCAGCATCTGATAATGGAGTGAGTTGAAAATTTCTAAACAGCACCAAGCCAGAGTAATGCCTAGGTGACCTCATTTAAAATGCTTGTTAGGGAGATGTCTTGCTATTTGCAATATGATCCCTTAGCAATGAATAGACTCATAATGGACTTCAAAATTGCTTATCATAGACTGGAGGGATGGCTCAGTGAGTAAAGGTGCTTGCAGCCAAGCCTGACGACCTGAGCTCAGTCCCTGGGACTCACGTGGTGAAAGGAGAGAACTGACTCTCACAAGCTGCTCTCTCACCTCCACACGAATGCCATCACATGTGCCATCCCTGTCCCAAAATTAAAAAAAAAAAAGTTAAATTGCTTCTCATGACAACCGAAATAGCTCCTAATTTCAAATCACATTAACAATTTAATAGGAATTGTTTAATTTCTCTGGGCACAATTAGTGTGAAGCTGCCTACTCAGCAAGTGAGGTCATTGTTATACATAAGTGAGAGATACGGTGAATAAGGTGGTTTCTACAGACATAGGAATATAACCTGAAGATTTTCTATTTAATTGAAATCTCTAGGTAACCTTACAATGACGCTTAACTCCTCCCAAACCATTTATTTGATTTTCTAAACAATAGCCAAAATGATTTAAAAAAAAATAAAAGTAGCATGCTGATTTACTTAAATACTTGCCTTTTGTTTTCTGGAAGAAGGGAGGAATAAGGCATAGATCATGGACAATAGCTAAAAGCCAAGGCAGTGAATGTTTGTGACCTTTACCAGGTTCTGGATAGTTAGGCATGGTCTGTACAGAATCTTAGGTTTCTCTGCATAAGAACTGGTCCTAGTCAAGATGGGTACAGTTAGTGGAGATGCCTTGAGCAGCCTGGCAGTTGGTATACTTTCTCATTTACAGTAGCCTAATTCTTCCTCACCATCTCTTCATTTTCCATATAAAACTTAAGTGTGTTTTACTTTCCAGTGGCACCAAACCAAATAACAGACATGTTGCCTTAGTCTTTCCTATTATTATTATTATTATTCCTATTACCTCTCACAATACTGTGGCTGCTTCACAGCAATACTGACACAGCTGACCAGAATCCATGGGTAGCTCAACTAGACCCTGAACTCAAAGGCCTGTAGCACACAAGATATAGTGGCACATAAAAGAATCATTCAGAAAGAAGTATCATCCTGGGCTTCAGCAAGAGCTTGAAGCCATTGCATCAGCACGGGCTTGCAGTCTCAGACGGTCACTGGGACTGAAGCAAACTTTAAAAGATGAGTGTTGTTTCCATGAGTGACAGGGCAGAGTGCATTCATTACCCTAGGCCTTGCGGATTAGCATTAGTCAAATGCACAGAAAAGTGGGAAAAGCTGTCAATAGCGGGTAAGGCTAAATTAAGGGGAAATTTACTTGACCGAATAGAGAGTTTACAAAAGATGTAATGATTTAAATTCAGAAATAGTATGACCAAAGGAAGAAGTCAGCCCATTGACCTGTCAGTGTTTCATAGGCATCTGAGGGCCAGAAAAGCCACAAGGAGGCTGTACCAGAACCCAAACTGCCTCGTTTAAGGGAATAGACTGATAACACAGCTGTGGAAGGAACCAAGACCAGGCCTGGGTGAAAACACCATTCGGAGAAGTGCCTCCTTAGGACTTGGAGACTAGCTGGTTTATGTAAAGGAAAAGGAGAAGGAGTAAGAGGAAGTTGTATCTTTAAGGTCAAGAGAAGGGTGTAGAGTCAAAGTTAGGGTCCACAGCCTCTCATGACCCACTAGTAGTGTGAGCTTGGAAACAGTATGGATCCTATCTTATCGGAAATGTTGGAGAATATGAGATGGAACGTGTAAAACACTTAGCACACATGTACTTGGAATGCAGAATTCAGGCTCCACAGAGTGACCTTTCAGTCAACAGTGGACCATATGTATGATGCTGGGCTCATATATGTACAATGGAGCTCAAAGATGCCACCCCTTTGTAGCATGAATCTTAAAAGTTCTTATTAATAAAACAAACCTGAGGCCA
>CABHPR010156213.1:0-13104 GCA_902168415.1 Peromyscus melanophrys
TTTCATTGTTGACTCTGGCAGGAAGGGGCCTAGTGAACCTGGTCAGTTTCAGGGAGTTCTTAGAGTTATTTGGAGTTATTTCTGTGGTTAAGGAGGTCCCAAGCCTACATGGTGCAATTTTTCCATCTCAGAAGGAACTGTTACACAACAATGGGATATCAGCATGGGGCAGAAAGAAGGTTCAGTCCAGCAGTGCCCTGAAGCCACAGTGTCACTGTAGGACCTCCTGTCTTGGATCCCTGTGTTAGTGGTGTTCAGTGGTCAGGGATTTGAGATCACATCTGGGTGAAGAGAGGAAAGACTTCATCTCAGCATATCTATGAGAGTCACAGCCATGAGGCCCAGCATGTAGGGTAGAATAATGAGGCACTACCTGAAGCTGCTGTGAGTTAGCAAAGATCAAACTGGAAGGAACAGAACTTGCTGGAAATCTGATCTCTCTAATACAGGCTTCCTAGGGCTTGTCTGCTGTGTGGGCCTTGACAAAGCTGGGAAAGGGAGGCAGATGCATTTCCCTGGGCATCAGAAAAATAGATACTCTTAGTTGACACCTTCTTTAATGTCTGAAACCTGTGCTTGCCCAATGACAATATTTCAACTTTCTCCATGGGACTAGACATTAAATCAGGACCTAGTGCAAGCTAGGCAAGCTCTACCATGCAGCACATGAATTATTGTATGTAGGAGCACTATTAGTCATTACTACTTTGTTATTATTATTACTATTAATTTATTGGGGTGACCCTTCCCAGTGTGGAGATAAGAGGACAACTGGCAGGGTCTGATTCTCTTCTTCAACCATGTAAATCCTAGGGATGAACTTCAGGTCAGCTGTCTTGGTGACAAGCACTTTACCTTCTGTGATGTTTTGCTTTAATTGTCACCTTGACACAACTTACAATCTCTTGAGAAGAGAGTCTCAATGATAAATTATCTACGTTGGTTGACCTGTGGGAGATTGTCTCAAGTGAGTTGTTATAGGAAGATCTAGCCCACTTTTGGGGTCACCATTCCCTAGCCAGGGGATCTTGAACTGCATACAAATGGATACATTTCCATGAGCGAAAACAAGCAAGTAAGCAGGAATGCATTCACTTCTCTCTACTCCTGACTGTGAAAGTAATGTGTCCAGCTATTTTAAGTTCCTTGCTATAATGGTCTATAACCTAGAATTGTGAGCTAAAATAAGTCCTTTCTCCCATGAGGTGCTCTTCCATAAGGGAAAAATCAGCACCCTTCTTAAGAGACGCTCCCTCCCCACCTCCTCTAAAGGTATTTGCTGACCAGAGTTTTATAGCTGACCAGAAATTAAACTCATTGGAAAATAGGACTAAAATAATAAATCTGAATGTATATATCCTGGGCTCAGTGAAAACAGGTTATAAGAGTAAAAAACTTATGTTTCTGTAGATGCCCTGCATCCTGTTAGCCATTAGTAACTTCACACTTATAGTTCAGCCAGTAACTTCAAAGAACTACCTCACCCTGAACCCCCTCCTGCCATCCCGAGATATGCAACCCTCTGCACATAAACTTTTCCTATATAAACCCCTTGAAGTGAGTGCTCAGGGCCGTCCTCCTTCACCTGCTCTGTTGAGTGTTGGACATGGATCAAGCCCGGGCTTGTTTTGCTGTTAACAAACCCCTGTGTGCTTGCATCAGATATTGGCTCTGCGGTGGTCTTGCTTGGGGGTCTTGTGACACGGGTACAACGTTACTTTTTGTCAGGGTATTTTGTCACAGCAACAGAAATGAAACACCTGCTGAACTTTCTCAACAGCCATGTTCCTATTCAGATACATACATCAAAAACGCCTTGCACTAGGCATATGCTGATGGTGGCAGGAACACAAAGGATCCTGGGACACAAAGATTCCTGGCTGAAGATCTGTTGTCTGGAACTCTCAATCTGGACTTTCTTCTTGAAATCTTATTTTTAATTATGTGCACGGATCTGTGCATGTATGCATACAGGTGCATGTATAGGCCAGAGGAGGGTGTCATATCCCCTGAAGCTGGAGTTACAGGAGGTCTGAGCCAACATAGGTGCTGGAAAAGAACCAAAAGAGTATGACTGGGTCCATAATTGCTGTGCCATCTCCCTATGCCCTTATTCTGGACTTTGCCCCAGGGATGTGTGTCAGTTTCGAATGTTTTGTAGTGGGGTCATGGGAATGGCAGTCACTTGATAAGGACCACAGATAAACAATGAGGTCACCTTCCCATTTGTACATTGGCTACATATACTTTCCCCTCTCCTGGTATGTGGAACTGTGAGTGCTCACTCTGGTCCCACACCAGAACCTGGTTTTTATCAATAGGCCCCTTCCTCATTGTTCATTGATCTCTATGGAGAGAAGCTTTCTCTGCATTTGTTGGGCCATGATCCACTAGGCACACTTTGTGTGGCCAGTCACTCTCCAATTCTCAGGACTCTACTAAGAACCTGTCTGCATTCTGTGGTAGTAGACCCCAGGGAGTCTTTCTCACTGTCTCTACCTCACACACCCCACCTCTGCCTGCATAGGCATCTGTCTACTGTTCCCCTTCCTTCTAGGTCCTGCTCATGTCCCTAAATCCAGTATCCACCCTGGTGCTTACAACTCCAGCATCAGTACTCCCAGTCCTGCTTTGAGTAGAATGATGTTGTCTTAGTCAGGGTTTCTGTTGCTACAACAAAACACCACGACCAAAAGGCAAACTGGGAAGGAAAGGGATTCTTTGGCTTACACTTCAACATTGCTGTTCATCACTGAAGGAAGTTAGGACAAGAACTCAAACAGGGTAGGATCCTGGAGACAGGAGCTGATGTAGAGGCCAAGGATGGTTGCCAATTACTGGCTTACTCCCTATGGCTTGCTCAGCCAGCTTTCTTTTGTTTGTTTGTTTTTTGTTTTTGTTGTTTTTCGAGACAGGGTTTCTCTGTGTAGTTTTGGTGTCTGTCCTGGATCTTGTTCTGTAGATCAGGCTGGCTTAGAACACACAGAGATCCACCTGGCTCTGCCTCTCAAGTGTTGGTATTAAAAGCATGTGCCACCACTGCCCAGCCTGCTTTCTTATAGAACCCAGGACCACCAGGCCAGGGATGGCACCACCCACTGTTGGCTCGGCCCTTGCCCACTGATCACTAATTGAGAAAACCCCTTACAGTTGGATCTCAACTGGGGGTTATTCCTCTTTGATGACTCTAGCTTGTGACAAGTTGACACAGAAAACCAGCCAGTGCACATGTTATCTGGCTTGTAGACACCCTGCTGTGTGGATCTATGTCTTTCATCTTTCCCCAATGCCTCTACCATCCACAAACTTCCGTAAATACAAGGCTGTACTACTCTATCTGCCCCTCCTCTGTCACACCAGATTTCTAGATGTGTGTCCATTGAGTACGCAGCCCTGTTTACCCATCTTCTCTATTCCATATTCCATATTTCCCCTTACCTGTGGTCAGATTCCAAAGAGACCTTCAACACATGATGCTTCACCCCTCTTTTTTTTGTTTGTTTTAGAGACAGGGTGTCTCTGTGTAGCTTTGCACCTTTTCCTGGAACTCACTTGGTAGCCCAGGCTGGCCTCGAACTCACAGAGATCCACCTGCGTCTAGCTCTCAAGTGCTGGGGTTAAATGCGTGTGCCACCCACACCTGGCTATGCACCCCTCTTTTTTAGAGTCTGTCACAGCTCACAAGTGGTCACAGCGTGAAAATCAGCTCATGTTGTGGCCACATTCTTACAGGACCATTATCTATACTTCCCATGCCATACACTGCCACACTAATGCCCTACACCGCCATACTAATGCCCCTTTGATGTGTCCTCCCTGCTGGAACTCAGGCATAAGCCTCTCTATACACTTCTCACACTGCCTCTCCTCCAATTACCCTTGGGTTAACACAGACAAATGTTCCCTGCATGTCCCAAACCCTGTATCCAATGTCTCCCCCTTACCTGGGCTGGTGCATCTACTGAGAAACCTTTGCCTCTCTGGTCTGACCTGAGAGAAATGGGTCAATATGCATCTTGTGCATAGAGGTGGGATCAGAGAGAGGAAACTTCCTTCTAGTCAGCATGGGATGGGCTCTTGTGATTCCTTTGAAACAGTAGGACCTGAGGCAGAAGGACTCCTAGAACTATGACTGAGCCATTGAAAGGAAGGACAGTGAACAGACCTGGGGGCAGCCTGGGTGATTGTTCACACTCCTCCTCCCATTGATTGCTCAGAATGTCCTCTTTGTATATTTGGTGCAGATAAGAGTGAACTCCTAAGTATTGGTGGAACTCAGCTGTCTTTGTGAACAGTCTTCTCACTGGAAACTTGCTCTGTTCCTGTTTTTATGTATTTGCTCATACATACAGGGTCAATGATTAATATGTGTCTGAATGAGGGTCTCTGTGGCTCCTGAGAAATTTTGTGATTTGTGGAGTAATAAAGATGACTCAAGGTTTATCACCTCTCTTTTTTCTTCAAACATGATATTTTTTTCAATAATTGACACCCACAACTTACTGCCTCCCCAAAAAAGACATCACATATATTGAATACACATCTCTTTGTTGCTGAAGGGATAAGGTTTCACAGCCATTATGAGCGCTTGTCAGTGACACCAGAATATCTTCATCCAGTGCCGGGACAAGATGATGCTTCAGGACTCCTCCAAAAGCTTTACTGCAAGGTGTTCTGCCTATCAGCAGATTCACCCTTGAGCAATTGAGACTGCTGAGTTTTCCTGTACTTGGCTCTTCTTCTCTTAAACCAACTCTGCAATAACATGGTGAAAGAGATGGCTTTAGTATATTCAACAGTCAATAACACACCTGGGAAAAAACTCTGTGTAAATGTACATGGCAGTGAGGCTTTAGATTGAATAGAACAATCTCATACATAAGGGTTTTTTCTTTAAAATTATTTTGTAGAATATATTTGATCATTCCCCCTCTCTGAACACTTCTCACATTCTCCATACCTCCTAACCCACCCAACTTCATTTTCTCTCTCTCAAAAAATAAGACAATGACAAAACAAAATATCAAGAAACTAAAAACAGACAAAAACAAAAACAAAAAACAAAAGAAACAGAAATATTGCAGAAAACATGGAGTCAACCAGAGCTATTCCTGGGTATGGTTGCTATACCCAGTGACACTCCATTCATGTTCCCATTACAATCATGTATCAACTGCAAGGAACTTCTTGGTTAGGGGTAGAACTTTGTGTCCACTTCCCCTTCTTAGTGCTGGAATTTTGTCTGGTTTGACCCCTTGCAGGTCTTGTGCCTGAAAATGAGAGACTTTGTGCCAGTGCAAGACAACAAAAAAGTTCCTCCATTTTGTATTCTTGCTGAGGCCATTTCAGATTTAACTGGAATTTGATCTCCTTGTTGAAAAACCCAGGAAAAATTATCCAAATCTATTATTCTGGGGACCAGAGGTCAAGATGTCCTAGCTACCTAATCTTAGCTTCTGTTAAACTATCTGCTTGTGCAGAACACTCCCTCCAGCTAACCACTTAATTTGGCTTCTATTAAAACTGCTTGTTTCAAAGCACTTTCTCTGCAAAGCCCCCCTGCAACTGCCGAGTGAGATGCCAGGACATTTTCTGTCTTTAAAATCCCCATGCTCTATACTCTCGGGGCTACACCTAGGTCCCCAAATATCTTGAATGTGATCCTAGCCAGCTGGAATAAATACTTTCAAATGGCTATAAATTGTTTGAATGGCCATCTCTGGTGGGCTATGGGTAAAATTTTGGAGGTCCCTCTGAGATCCCAGAGATTGGACCCAGACACTTACCGTCTTGGGACCCCCAGGAACAGTGAAGAGTGCACCAGCTGGAGAGGACTCTTAGGGAATGTGCTCGGCCTGAGATGGACCAGGATCCCAAGAAAATCATCTCTGAGCCATTGCTGCTGAGCACTCTGGAGGCACCCAGTGTTGGTCAGCACCCAAAAGAGAAACAAACAAAAAAGGTAAAACAAAAGTCATCTGGTCTGAACATGTTCGGAGGTAAGTTGTGTCTGTAAGGGGTGCCATCTGGTTAGGACACAAGAGGAGAGGTCAACTTGATCATAGATCCTGTGTCTGGGATCTGTGCAATGTCACTGGATTGTTGGTCTGCAGGTGTATGAACGTGTGGTGGCCACCCCTATTTGTCATTTGTCTTTTGTATGTGTCTCTCAGTATGACTGTGTCTCCCTGTGTGTTTCTGTCAGTTCTGTTGCCTGAAGAAACAGATTGAAAATGAAAGGGGGAATAAATCATCTAAGATCACAGCTAAAGCTGCCCCTAGGCAGTGCACAATTTCCTGCAAGCTCATGGGCAATGCCAGGCAGCACTGTGGTGCCCCTGTTTCTGGCAGCAGCTGTGGCTGTGCCTCGTGGCAGCTGGCTCCACTACTGCTATGACTACCTGGGTGCTTCCTCATCTGTAATCCCCAGTTCCCATGTAATAACCAATGGCTTCCTCTGGTGCAAGACCCCTCAACTTGGCTTAAGACCTGTGTCTTCTCCATGGAAACCAGACTCCTTTGGCCCTAACCGAGTTACTCAGAGAAACCCCAAACTTCTGCCTGTTCCCTCAGCTGGGAGATGGGAATAATTCCCAGAGCCAGGTGCTGGTTGTTCAGAGGAAGGAGAAAGTTGAAGGGAGTCTAGCCAGCTTGAGCATGGCAAACATGGCTCTGGCAGACCTTGTCCATCTCCCCATTCCCTATGCCTTGCTAAAAAACTGTTAGCTTACATTCCTGAAGCTAGCCACCAAGGTCTATTCCCTTATTTAGCCACTTCCTTCTCCTAAGGCTGATTACCAAATCCAGCTATCAAAGTATTGAAGTCCAATAATCAAAATCCCCTTGTGGCTGTCCTAATTAACATGTCTAATCAATATTAAACACCTTATCCTAATGGGAAGTTTCCCCTTTTACCTTTATAAACTGCCGTTTGCCTATGGCCCATGTCTGTCTCCTCTCTATCCAGAGACAATCTTTTGTCGTCGTTCCCCCCCACACATAAATATTCCTTCCCCCTCTCCCTTGTTCCCTTCCCCTTCTCCCTCATCCTCTATCTCCTGTCTTTGTCTCTTATTCCCTGCCCTTTGTCTCCCTGGGGCAAATAAATCTCCTTTGTGCTGAGAAGTTGGTCTTGGGGGTCTTGAGCCAATACTGGCCCCTTCAGAAGTACTTTCCCAGTCCCATGTATGGGGAGTGGTGGCACGAGGTTAATAGGTTTCAACTTATGGAAATCTCTCAGAAAGTTTACAGTAGCTGACATTCAAGCTGAAGACAAAGAGGGAAAGAAACTTTCCCATGAGGTGATCACTGCCCTTGGGGAAACAGACAAGAGAGAAAATGGGAGAAATAGACCAGGAGAAGGGGTTCAGGATTTCACCAGCATCATTTGATGGGGCCCTGAGTGCAGATCTATTGGAGTTTAAGCGGGGAAATATCCATAAATCCCCCTGCTCCAGTGGGTAGATGGCCTCCTCATAGCTCTGATCACTGATGAGGAATGTAGACGCTAACAGAAGGCCATTTTAGAGGTCCTTCAAGCCCAGAGGTACAGAGTCTAAGCCAAGTAGGCTCATCTGTACATAAACTGAGGCTACAACCTAGAAGAAGGCCTATTTCAGCTGTCCTAAAAATCCCCACTCTCATATCAACCTGGGGGTCGTTGAATACTCCTGGCTATGAGTAATGGGATTTGCTGAATCCATAGAAAAGTCAAGCTTTTCTATGCCAGCACTGTGGGTTATTCAGTCTTGGGAATGGACTGAGCCTGAAAAGAAGGACTTCAAAGCCTTCAGAAATGCCTTGGTGTCTGCCCCAACCCTGGCCCTGCCATACATTCCTAAGCCATTCCACTTGTATGTGAATGAGGTCAGAGACACTTCACAGAGGATCCTCACCCAAACCCTGGGATACTGAAAAAGACCAGTAGCATATCTGTCCATGAGTCTTGACCTAGTAACAGCTGGATGGCTGGCATGCATAAGCGGCACAGCTGCCACCACCTTGCTGGTAAAAGAAACTAACAAATTAACTTTGTCACAAACTATTCCTGACAGCTCCACACTGTTGGTACCCTCTTGAGGGGAGCATCTGAGCGATGGATGTCTAACATCCAGAATACCAATCACTGCTTCTGGATCAATCCTGTATTGCGATCCATAAGACATGAGCCCTCAACCATGCCAGTCTCCTGACAGATGAGAAGCCCACAGAGCCTCTGCGTGATTATCTTGTGGTGACTGATCTGATCCAGTCTATTGGGGCCTGACCTGACTAACTTCCTGTTAACAACACCAGACAAGGTATTGTTCACAGATGGAAGTAGTTTCATCCAAAATGGAATCAGCTATGCAGGGGAAATGGTGGTGACTTAAGATAAGACTATCTGAGCACAATCTTTAAGCAGGAGATCCGCAGCTCAAGCTCTAGAGCTTTAAGCTTTAACTCAACCACTCCACTAGGGGAAAGACAAGGCTGTCACCACATAAGCAGATAGCCAACATGCTTTTACCATAGCCAAAGTCCATGGGGCTCAGTACAGTCAAAGAGAATTGCTAACCTCAGCAGGGAAAGAAGTAAAATATAGAGAAGAAATCTTAGCACTATTGGAAGCTTTCTGGTTATCCAAGAGGGTGGCCACTGTCCATTGCAAAGGACAGAAGAAAATGGGGTTCCTCAGAAGCCAGAGGCAACAGAGCGGCCACCCAGACTTGGCCACCAAGGAAGTAGCCTTAGAACCAAAGAGGCATCTCTGTTTGTAGCCTAGCTTACTGGAACTCGCACCAGGGACCCTGAGGCAAGATTAACAGGGTTAAATAAGAACTGGACAAACGATAAACAAGGATGGTGGATGCTGCTGGACCACAGAGCCATCGTTCCCAAGAGTCTGGGAAATTGACTGGTTACAGAGCTCCACCAAGCCACCCACCTAGAAGACACAATAACCGCTCAACTCCTCAGAGTTACATTTGAAAACTTGATTAAAGACACCATGCTTATATGTGCCACCTATGCTCAGGTAAACTCCAAAGGGATCTCGGGTTGAGGAAGTGGGCCTGGAAAACATTGGGAGTTGGACTTTACTGAAATTTAGCCTATTTTTGGCTACAAATATTTGTTAGTGTTTGTAGACACCTTCCAAGGATGGATGGGGGCATACACCACCCAAACATATTCTGCTCCAGTAATTACTAGGAAATTTCTTCAGGAAATAATTCCCAGGCTTGGAGTGCCCCTAGCTTTGGGGTCTAGCAATGGCCTGGCCTTCACAGGCGAAATGCCTCAAAATCCTACCCCAGCTCAAACAAACAAAAAAAAATCCCTCTCAAATTACCTTGGAAGAGCTAACACTATCCAAGGGAGGCCTGCACAGAGCTGGCATATTGTCACTTATAGGGTTAGAGAAACAAGACCAATTTAGACAAATTATTCAGTATCTTGGCAGTCCCGTGCTTCCATGGAGTTCAGGTGATGGGCGAGGCTGCTGTCACCTATGGACTTCTTGCCCTCTTACGTTTTCTGGGCTCAGGACAAAGGCATTCTTCTCAATGAGAGTTGCAGGATGAGGATATGGATGCCCTACTTCCTGACCAACATGAAGGGCATCCTGGACCCTATTATTTTACCAGGACATCCAAAGCCTGAAGGCAGAGCCTTAAGGTTGAACCTCCACTCAAGAAGGTGATCTGCCACAGTGTGGAGAACAGTTATCAGAACTGCCTCCTCCTCAATACGTTGTCTAGCTATAGACATACAGTCACAGTTAACTGTTAGATATCACCATCCTCTCAGGCTCCTAGTGAATGAGGGTCCATTGTATTGGGAAGTTCTCAAAGTGCACATTTGTGACTCCATGTACTTTCTCTCCCTGCCTTAGGAAAGTTACACTGAAGAGTATCCAAAGAGAACATGGGTGTTTTCTCTTGTGTCCTATGTCCACCTTTTCTCTACAGCTGCAGTGCAAAAGTCTCTAGAGCTGCAGTGCATCAGCCTCTCTTAGAGCTGCAGTGCATCAACCTCTCTAGAGCTGCAGTTCATCAGTCTCTCTAGATATATAGTGCATCAGTCTCTAGAGCTGCATTGTATCAGCCTCTCTAGAGATGCAGTGCTTCAGTCTCTCTAGAGCGGCAGTGCATCAGCCTCTAGAACTGTAGTGCATTTATACCTAGAGCTGCAGTGCAGTGGCCTGTCAGCTCCGAAAGGGGAAAAATCCCTCACATCTTCAGCTTTTCTTTTCCTCTCACTCTTCCTCTCCATCTTGAGGAAAACCCCTCTTCTATCTTCCAACTTCTCCCACCTGAGCCTGGTCCTACTCTAGCATATACTTCGTGGTGTTAGGATGCATGCACTCAGGGGCCTGCTATTTGGAACTGCTGTTCTGCACACCCTACTGCAGGTAGGGCAGCATGCTTACCTCATGACTGCCCTGATGCATGCTGAAGTTGGCATTAACAGCACTCTACATTCTCTTTGTCCTTTCTGATTTGGCATGGAATATTCAGTTTCTTTGGGCTCATGGCCTCAGCTTTTTATCTCATGAGCTAAATATTAGTTTTTGCTGTCTGAAGGAAAGAAATTCATTGGAAAATAAGATAGCTATAACTCTACCTTCAAATGAGCTCTAGCCTTTCCAAATTCCACAAAACTCACATCTTCTACATAGTTTCCTTTAAAGGAAAAGGAACCTTTTCAGTTTCCAAGTTATTCAACAGAAGACTTACTTGTCTGTGGCTTGGCAACCTTTACTTTTTATGTGGATGGTGTGTGATGTGCATGTGTGTCCACGTGCACATGCACACTCGTGATTGCAGAGGACTGAGATCAGAGTCAAGCATCTTCCTAGCTTGTTCCACACATGATTTATGGAGGCAGGGTCTGTCCCTGAACCTAAGCTCAGCAACTAAGCTAGTCTCGATCACCCTCAGGACCCACAGTCTCTGCCTCCTGAACCCGAGCTTATGATGCATGTGAGCTGACATACCTGCTAAGCTTTTATGTGGGTGCTGAGGATCCAACTCATGTGGCCAGTGTTTTATCCACTGAGCTCTCTCCTCAGCCGCCACCTGCATTTTGACTTTGCTATTTTCCCCAGATCACGTCCTCCTTATTAGATTAACTGAAATAAATTCAGTCTGACTCTTTTTGTTTAATTTTTTGTTGTTTTTTTGAGACAGGGTTTCTCTGTGTAGTTTTGGTGCCTGTCCTGGATCTTGCTCTGTAGACCAGGCTGGCCTCTAACTCACAGAGATCCACCTGGCTCTGCTTCCCAAGTGCTAGGATTAAAGGCATGCACCAACACCTCCCAGGGTTCTTTTTTGTTTAATTTTAGCACAGATAGTCAAAGCTATCGGCCCTAGACCTCTCCAAACACTAATGAGACTATTTTGGCAATGTTTTAGGTAATCTAAATACAGCATGGAAGAACATGTAAATTTGTCATTGCTGTTATCTACATCACTATTCCACAAACTTACAAAGATGAAGGGCCAACCACATGGATTTTAAAGTGTCTTCCCACATGACTCTTCACTAAACTAAACACAGGTGAGTTATTGAAAAAGTGTGTTTCTTGAAAGAATTTCTCCCTTGTCTCAATTAATTCATGCCTTTAAGTAAGTGTATATTTGCTGCAACTGAACCCCTTTTTATCCCTGCTACATCAATTAGAGTGTCTCCAAGGTCATTTAGAGTTATACTATGATTCTAGATGTAAGTGCCCTGAAATGCCCTGAGTGTCAGGACTTCAGTATTAATCACTGCAGACATACTAGTAAATATTTATGTCATCCTATATGCATGGCATTATAATACTGAATGCTCTCTATACATCTGAAGTCTACACACTGATTATAAGTAGTCTGCCTTTTCAGTTTTTTTTTTCAATTAAGAGATCATGCTGCCTCCAGTAATGGGAAAGGACCATAAGCTTCTGGGTGTTCATTCCATTTTTACCTCTGGAAAACTGCAAGACTCAATGCTTGGTTGCCATTATAAAACAGACAAGGGTACCTCCCACCCATGATCCCTTTTCATAATGGCTACAAGAAAATTGACCAGAAGCAGAGTGCCCTGCCCAAAACCTTATCAGATTTACTGACCCGCACTCTGGATTCTCCCAGGAACAAGCGCTTTGCAAGGTCCCTCCTGTGGAAATAAGATGGAAAAGTGGAGCTGTTAGAGGAATACAGCATTTCAGCTTGGCTAGATGAAGAGACTTCTGGAGATGGGTCACATACCAACACAAAAATATGTAAAGATGGTGCTCTCTAAAGTATAAAACTGGCTTTTCATTTATCTCTATTTTACTACAATAAATAAACGCATTAATTAATTACCATGGGGAATATGATATAGTAGTAGTGGGATTGCCTAGAAACCACAAGGTCTTGAGTTCAATTCTCATTACAAAGGTGGGGAAGCATGATGAAGAAGAGGAGAAAAAGAAACATAAGCAAAAAGAAAACTGAATGAAGGTATTGAGAGGCACCAATCAGTTTTTAGAATCAATCCATATCAACATTGCATGCAATATTGACTCTGAACATCACAAAACATCCTTCCCATACCCATCAATGAAACAGGCAAAGACCTCCGTGCCTTGGGGTTCAAAGCAGTTAGGGGCCACAGTGTGTAGAACACAGCTCCAAACAAGAAGTTGAAAGATAAGAGGTGAGATTGGCTACTGAAATAAGCCACATACCTTGTGGTTTCATCAGGGTACTTAGTTTGTTCAAAAACTTCTTCCAGTGCACTCAGCTGCCTGGGTGTGAGACCCAACTGGATCCGTGGCCTTGTGCGCTGGAACTCTGGAACTCTGGCAGCAGCCAAGTTCTCCTGCTTCTCCAACTGTGGGTGTCCAGACCCTTGGTGGCTCCCATGGCTCTCATCTTTGATGTCATCCCCAATGTAGTGGATCACATCATCCTCATGGTCTGGGATGTCCTGGCTCTTTAGTTTGTCTGGACCATTTAGAGAACCTTCAAAGTTGCCATTTTCTGCTGCTGCAGAGGCCTCTTGTTCAGCATCAAGGCTCACCTCGATCTCATTCGCCTCCATCTTGTAGAAATTGGGGTCTACATGTTGGAACTGAAGAGCCATGGTGGACCT
>CABHPR010156214.1:0-36779 GCA_902168415.1 Peromyscus melanophrys
CTCAGATTAGTTGACGTGAAACACAGTTCTTAAATGTTGGCTTGATAATGACTTTCCCACAATTGCTATCTTGGGTGCTTTCTTACTAGCCTGAGGAAATGACAAGATTGAGAAGCTTGAACAGACAGCTCCAGATAAATGTTGACTGTACACTGAAAGAAGTTGACCTCCTTCAATCTAGAGGTATAGACTTGATTATTTGGTAAACCATAAGTCTCTTTTAAACTGCTTAAATGGCAATCATTTGGGTTTCATAGATTGAGGGACAGCTTTTATCCACTATAGGAATGACTTTAAAGAGATTCCCACACTCCGTGAATCAGATGGCAGCTGCATCGTTTGTTCTCATTGTTTTACACTGTTACATTGCATTGCATTGAATTGATCCTTTTAGACATTTGACATGAGTGTTTCATACATTAATGGATATTATTTCTGATATACTTTATATTATGTGATAGCCTTCCAAAATACTGTGACAAAAAAAGAGAGCTCAAAGTAAAATATCTGAGTTCTTGATTTTACAAGAAATTCTCTGTTACAGTAGAAGCTCTCTTGTCTTTGAGTTAGCCAGCTCGTCAAGTTAGAGAAGGACTTTCTTTCCCATATACTACCACTGATTACATGTACTGCTTATACTAGTTAACTATACTCCTGCAGTTAAAATTAATGTTTCATAACTAACAGGAATTCATGAGAATACTTCTCTTTTAAAAACTGTCTTTGGCTTTTATATAGTCAAGCATAAAATTATAGGAACCATTAATTAGATTTAATTAAAAATAAGTGGAAAAGGGAGGAATTTGTAAGAAAGTGTCCTTGGTATATCATGTGCTAGATTCTGAAGAAACAAAAACACAAAATTATAAATGAATGTTCAGCACATTAGGGCCCTACTGCCTGTTTTTATAAATAGAAGTTTTAGTGAAACAGACATGCTCATTTGTTTATCTAGTGTCTATGACTTCCTTTGTGTTTCAAGGACAGAGTTGAATACTTGTAACAGATAGTATTGCAAGTCTACAAACTCTAAGTTACTGTCTGGCTTTTGACAGAAAGTTTGCAGACACTTGGCTTTAGGTTAGCATGAACATGGTTTATGTAAGACAGTATGAAGTAGTCCTTATTCAGCATTAAAATACTGCTGTATTGAGGATGCAGTGCAGTGATAGAATATTTACATAGCATATACAATCCCTGGGGATTTTAGTCCTCGACACTTCCATAAGAACAATAGAAGAAAACCCTGCTATATTTATGTTACATTAAAGGTGTTGTGTAATTTTTTAACAGTCCTTTGTTTGAATCAGCCTTCTCCCAAACCTTGATATTCTTAATTATGGCAGCTAAGAGAGCTTCTACAGTACTTTAAGAGTAGTGTACAATATAGTGTCAAGCAGTTGAACTAAAGCTATGGAGCCATCTGAACATGAAAGTTGAGCTATCAAGCCAGGTTCTCATTTTCAAAAGCCTCATTACTCTATGTAGCCTACTAGCTTTAAGCTGTGAAAGAATCACTATGCATAATATGTAGGGTATATCAACCATTGCTATTATGTGATTACATCAACTTTTTTACTGATGTGGTCTTTGGAGTAAAACAAAAATCAATAACATTTGATTAGGACGTTTCTAGTAAGCTCTCTGTGAACTGCATAGTAGATCATCAACTGTAACTTAAGTGACTGAAAAATGCATATGCAGCAGCAGTTAATATATCAAGTAGTATTGTGGCTTTCATGAGCTATAGGAATTTTTTAAATTCTCTTTAAAATAGCCTATTCAACTGGGGGAAACTTTGATAGTAGGACCTATTAAAGTTTTTTAAGGAAGGAGCTGTGGTTTTGGTATGTATTGACCAAATGAGGTCTTTTTTTTGTACTTAAGATTTAGAAATGTTTGAGGGGTCCACATGTGGTATACTTTCTTCTTAATTGTTTTTGGCAGTGGGGAGGTGCATTTTCAAGCAAATAAATCATTGCATGACTTGATGAAAAGCAGCTTAATATTTGATTTGTAGTAAGGAACTTTTTCACTGGGAAAAAAAAAAACCAATACTCAAAAACAGCAGGAGACTCGGTACAGTAGAACATCCTGTGTGTCTCAGCTGAGGTGGATTTCAGTACAGTAGTAGGCAGAGTATAGGAGTGAAAGTGAGAACCAGAACTGACACCTACTGCAATCTGGTCTGGAAGGAGTCAGTCACAATAGGCTACGTCACAATAGGCTACGTCACTGATAGAGACGTATTAAGCCAGTGAGTGGACACATCCAAGAAAATTTTGTGTCAGCAAGTCTCGGGGTTGGTTTACTCTGAAATTTGTACAATATCATCACTAATAAGTCCACAGGATTGTGTAACATGCATTTTTCCTTAGATGGCTTTATGATAAATTATGAAAATAAGTGTCAAATCTTCTTTTAAATTTTTTTCATTAGATCAAACAGGTCCACCATTCTTGTTTTTTTCTTCTTGCTTTACACTCTTTAAATATCCCATGTACTGAATTCTGCTTCTTAAAGGTGCTAGTCTTATAAAAATATTCCTTTAGGTAATACATTGTAGACACACACATTGGTTTACTGGTCTGCTTGGATATTTTCTCACAATCCTAAAGAGGATAGGGTAATGTAATGCCATTTGAAATACCGGAAAACATTTTCTCTTCCCACATGTTTCATTAATATATTTTCTTTTAAAAAGATCAAATAACAAAAAGAACAACTCCTAAACACCTGTGGTTTTCTTCTTTTCTTTGAAGGAAACTTTGATCCAAAAGCCATGAATAATTTTTATGACCACATAGAACCTGGCCCAGTAGTACCACCGAAGCCATCTAAAAAAGGTTAGTAGAATCATAGCATGGATACTGTAGAAGTTAAATAAGTTTCTGGAGAAATTTCTATTTAAACTATTCATTAGAATGTGTTCCTCATAAAAATGTTATCCATATTAATGTGGCAATAATGAAATAGTCCCCAAACTTTATTTTTTATAAAACATTAAAATTGTTGTAAGACATAATGATGATTTCTTTAGCATAATGAAACTATACTCCTGAAAGAAAATTCTTCTAGAACAGTGAGGATCTTGGAAAATTTTCAGTAGAGTTTATACATAAGAATTCTTTTGCTGCTTGATAAACAGAAGGTAAGTCTAACTGATAGGTATATGATTGTTTTTTTCATCAAGAACAAAGCAAGTCCTAAATTGTTTTCAGTATCTTTCAGTAAGTGATTAAATGTAGATTGATCACTCATTTTCTATCTTATTCTTAACAGGCTATGTTGTTTTATAGGTCTCAATATACAACTAATATTCAAAGTTCATATTTTAATCCTTTTGGATTAAGCAGTTCAAGACAGTTTGATTGTGAAGGCATATTGAATAGTAGAGAGTGCATAATTTCTAGTTCATTTATGGATTGCATCTTACGAGCTGGTCTCTTTATTGTTTACTACTACTGTGAATGTTTTATCTGGTCTACATTTGAAATAGTGTAGTGATTTCTAAAAATGGCTCAAAATGAATATTAGTGGATGACTGCCAAATACTAAATTTGTCACTGTGGCAACATTATATGTAGTTTCAAACTGAAAGCCGTTGGGTTATATATCATTAATCACTTTAGCCTTTTAGGTTCATAAAATATGTATCTTTAAACTTGATTTTGCCTCAGCACCTTCTAAAGTGTTATCTCTTACAGATAGGCTAGCAGATGGACTATAGTTAAATGATTCAATGATTGTCATAGAAGAAATGACCAAAAATCCAAGCAGTCCATCACATTTAAAATGTTGAAATTTCTTGAATACTATCGTCTCCAAGGAACTAGATACAAAGCCATACCTTTCCCTGTGCAAGGCCAGTGAACTATTGTTATTTTCTTGGTGCTAGGCATGAGGTCAGGGCTTCAGATGTACCAAGAAGATCCTTATAACTGAATCTCTCTGCTAGCCCTCAATTGTTAAGTACTTTGAAGGAAATTTGATGTTTGGTTTTTTTGTTTCTTGGTTTTGTGGTTTTTTGGTTTTGGGTTTTTTTTTTCCCCTGAGACAGGGTTTCTCCGTGTTATTTTGGTGC
This sequence comes from Peromyscus melanophrys, assembly GCA_902168415.1. Taxonomy (NCBI): domain Eukaryota; kingdom Metazoa; phylum Chordata; class Mammalia; order Rodentia; family Cricetidae; genus Peromyscus; species Peromyscus melanophrys. The sequence continues at coordinate 4,085 of CABHPR010156214.1, forward strand.
CTGTCCTGGATCTCCCTCTGTATCCCAGGCTGGCCTGGCTCTGTCTGGCTCTGCCTCCCGAGTGCTGGGATTAAAGGCATGCGCCATCACCGCCTGGCTTTGATGTTTGTTTTTGATGGTGGAATTTTATAACAAACGAAGTAGAGAAAAGCAAAACAAAATCAGTAAACTTCAAGGTAGGCTGAGCTACAAAGAGGAAAAAATATGCAAGATACCGCAATTAGAAAGAAAAGGTTATCCATTAAAAATGGTAATGAGGGAATATGATTACTATCTTCAATCCAGTGAAGTCTGCAACCTAGATAAACATATTTCTTGAAAAAAAGTATAAACTATAAAAGGTCCAATTTTTGAAAATGAATAGGTGAAATAGGAAATATTAATAGCTATGTACATATTAAGTAAAACTGAATCCATTGTTTAAAAAATTGTCCCACAAACATAATTTCAGAACCACAATTTGCTAGTTGAGTAAATTCTTCCAAACATTTAAAAAGGATAGAAAACAATGTTAAACATAATTTTTGACTGCGTTCGTGCTCTCCCCTGGTATTCGTTGTAAATAAAAACAGACTAAGAAAAAAAAATTTTTTTTCAAAAATAAGAAAAGGGAAGACTGCTACCCTTTTGTTTCTTAAACCTTCCACGTGAATTCCCCAACCCCATTAGCAACATTCTTCAGCAAAGTAGTGTATTTGTTAAAATCGATGGACCTGTCACCACATTGTATCCGAACCTGATTTACCTTAGAGTTCATTGTTGGATTTCATTGTTGTTGTTGTTGTTGTTGTTGTTGTTTGTTTGTTTTTTGAGACAGGGTTTATGTAGCCCTGGATGTCCTGGAACATGCTCTTCAGGTCAAGCTGGCCTTGAACTCAGAGAGATCCACCTGCCTCTGCCTCCTTAGTGCTGGGATTAAAGGCATGTGCTACCACTACCTGGCAGATTTCATCTTTTCAAATGAAGATAGTCAAGCCTGATTCCAAAACCTTACTCATAAAGACATTAGACACACATTCTTACAAAAGAAAAATTATAAATGCATATAAAGGGCTCTATTCCAAGGCTCATTTAGTGCAGATGAAACTTACCAACTCTGTTTGGATAATTTTTATCGTTGTAATGGGTCTAATTTTAAGCAGTTTCTTAAATATTCATCAAACGCACAATTGTTACATTGATTTTATGTGTGTGTGATCCTACAATGGTTTAACTCCTATCCCAAGGGATTTACACTTCTACATGTACATGTAAAGTCCTCTCTATCCTTTTGAATGAATTTCTTTTTTTCTTTTTTTCCTTTTTTTGATTTTTCAAGACAGGGTTTCTCTGTGTAGCTTTGGTGCCTGTGCTGGATTTCGCTCTGTAGGCCAGGCTGGCCTCAAATTCACAAAGATCCGCCTGGCTCTGCCTTCCGAGTGGTGGGATTAAAGGTGTGCTGCACCACCACCACCACCACCACCACCACCACCACCACCACCACCACCACCACCACCACCACCACCACCCGGCTATGATTTTCTACTTTAAAATTTTAGTTGAGATATGGTTTGTGAGAGTACTTGTGTCAAGTGATTTTAAGCCTTTAATCACAGATTTATGAAAAGCTTCCCAGTTTTTCAAATGAAGTCAGTTTTTTTCTGTTAAGCACTTTTTTCCCTTTTGAAGATAGTCATATCATAAACTATATGCTGGCTACTAGGTTTGCAGATGTGCACTGCCACATCAGCATAATTTTTTCTAAATGTACTTCTAAAGTTAGTGCAGATCAGCTTGAAGTACTATTCAATTAAAAACAAAATACTAAACTGCTACTAATTAGATCTACACTGGAGATCTCCAAAAGATTGTCTGAGTAATGACGGTGCTAGGGAATTAGGGGACAGAGGCAAAGGGCCAACAGAAACCTCTTGGGATTGGCATCTGCACTTAAGTGACACAACTCTTCAGGTCACTCATCAAATCTCCCTATACCCTCATTGAAGAACAGTGAATGACCTGGGTGTCGCCAGACCTGAGCAGTGGCCTAGTTGACTGCATTCAGATCTAATCTGTGTACCACAGAGAGGTGATCTGTCCAAATACTGACCTGAGTATTTTCCATGATGTTTGTGTGAGTCGGTGAGTTGAAGACATGTGATGTTGTAAAAGGGCTTTCCAAATCTAAGACAGAGCTGTTTTCTTTGCAGCCTAAGGAAACATTTCTTTCCTTTTTTTTCTTTTTTTTGGGGGGAGGGTGTTCCGAGACAGGGTTTCTCTGTGTAGTTTTGGAGCCAGCCTGGATCTCACTCTGTAGCCCAGGCTGGCCTCGAACTCACAGAGATCCCCCTGCCTCTGACTCCCGAGTGCTGGGATTAAAGGCGTGTGCCACCGCCCTGGCTACATTTACTCTTCTTACTCTGCTAATAGAGTTCTTGCTTTTAGTGCATAACCACCATTCTTAGAATTCTGAGGCAGTACTTTCCAAAGGTGAATTGTACTGAGGCATTACATATGGGATCAGGAGTGATTAGAAAATGCAAGGTCTTTATTTGCTCTTAAAGGCAAATAATATATAGTGTGCTAGTTGGCATTTTAATGCGGCGGTTGCTTACTAATAACCTGTACATTCATAACATATAGGAACAGTATTCTGGCAGGAAATTGAAATCCCTGAAATGAGTTGGGAGCCCATGTTTGTCACTACATAGTATTCTTTGAATTGCTTCCATTTTTCAAGGATCAGTATTCTCTGTGCATTCCCGTCTGGTCTCTGCCCCTCAATGCTGAGATTACAAGAATGTACCACTGTCACTGTCATCATCATCGTCTTCTGTGATTATCTTTCTCTTTTTGGTCTTTTGAGACAGGTTCCCACATAACCCAGGCATACAGCCTTTTGTGCATAGTTTACTTATTTTCAGGCAATACTTCTTTTACTGATTGATGTAATCAAACTACAATTTGCTTTCACATTTCCAGTTAGTTGCTGTCACTAAGTTTTTACTCTTAACTATATTTTTCCATCGTGACTTATTACTTGGGACAAATGTTCTGCATAGTTCGTAAAGAAGCATTACGTTTAACATTTAACCTCAGACACAAATGCAAGGTGATGTGAAGCTGAGTGAGTGCAGGAACAGTCCTTGTGAACCCGTTTACTCTTGCTGAGGAATGATTTCACCCCTCAGTACCTTTGCTTTTTTTTATGCAGACTCCTCAGATCCCTGCACAATTGAGAGAAAAGCCCGAAGAATTAGTGTGACTTCCAAAGTACAGGCAGATGTCCATGAATCCCAGGCAGCAGCTGCAGACGGTTTGTACCCATGTCTCCGGATTATGTTAACTTACATAGATTATCGTAACTAGAACATGCCTTTAGATTTACCTTCGAAAATTACAGTCCAAATGCAGAATGCTAAATGCTATAGTAGATCCTTGGTGTTCGCTAAAAATGGTTTTAAGAGATACTTTTTTCTTAATTTATGCATGCTTTCTATGTACATCTCAATTTGGACTGGCCGCATTTCACATATGCAGTAGTCCCCTCTGGATACCTTATTAGACAGGCCAATTCTCTAGAAAGCAAGGCAAAATAATTTTCCAATCAGTTGCAAGTTCTGGGTTTGATATGATTCTCACACAATAGGACTTTCCTAGAAACTGAAATGATCCATTCTGAAGGGAAGCTGGGTAAGGCAGGAAATACACCACTCAAAAAAGCTTCAAGAAATCCCTGAAACTGACAGGATTCAAGGGTGCTTTACTGAAATGAACTCACACAAAATAATGCAGCTTAGAAGAGGATTTTTCAAACTGGGCTCCCTAGATAGGATGTTCTTTAATCTGTACCTATGCCTACAGGTGTGCAGTGTACTCCAGGTGTCCAGTATTCACAAGCTGGGTCACATGCTCATTTCAAGTTCAAGGATAGCAACTATCTTTCTGTCCCTTATGCTCTGACAAGCAACTCTTCCCATATTCCTGTAACTCCAATAACGCTCATTGGTTAACAAGTAAAAACATTCTCCCACAAATGTCTAATACTTCTTCAGCTTTATGTGCTGACATCCAGTTGAAAGCAGGTCTCTAAAAATATTAATATATCTTTGTAGTGGAATACTTACACATTCCACATTATATATGCTAAACCACCTTAATTTGCAAATGAAAAAGTAACGTAAGAAGGAGCAAGATACATGAAAGTACCTTGTTTATATTTTCCTTTACCATTAGGATATGTTAGGAAAAGTAACTTTTTCATTTATCATTGAAACACTGTTTACTTGGTTTTTGTTTGGTTTGGTTTTGGTTTTGGTTTTTCAAAGCAGTGTTTTTCAGTGTAACAGCCCTGGCTGTTCTGGAGCTAGCTTTGTAGACCAGGCTAGCCTGGAACTCACAGAGATCCCCCTGCCTCTGCCTTCTGATGGGATTAAAGGTGTGTGCCATCACTGCCTGACTTCTATTCCCTATTTTTAATTGCGTGCCTTTGAGCAATTTGTCTTCTGTATTATAAACACTATACAAGCAATGTTGATTAAAGTATTTGCGAGGCTCTTCATTTTTATGAAAGTATAGACTGTTGTATATATAACTCAGAACTTACTTGGGCTCTTTGTACAGTTTTTAGTGTATGTTGTACAGAATTCGTTCATACCTGTCCTTTGATCATGCCCCCTGTTGTTCTCCTCAGTTCTGACTTGTACATAAATATTTTTAATAAATACTTTCTACAAGGTAGTCTACAAACTGCTTTTAAATATGCCAGAAAGATGATTGTTCATGTAAATCAAATTAAACATTCTAAAATGTTACTTCTTTTTTTAAATGAATTGTATAGTTTCATAGAACCAAAAATAGCTTTTTTTGGTCAGTTACCTTATAGTGATTCATGATTTCAAATTAAGTTAGTGTGATACTAAACAGGTAAGATAGACTGAGTTTATGAGGTTAAAGAGGCCTTTTGGTTGTTTACATAGTTTTGAAAACTATTTTCAAAGGCTGCATTTGGAAATGACATAAAAACAATATAACAACTAAGAATTTGATTTGTTAACCTTTTTTACTCCATGATACTCATAGGATTAAAAAGTCACCTGTCCTAAGGGTAAATTGGGAATTTTAGAACCTGTCTATAAAAACCTCTATGGCAGTAGTTTATTCCTAGCGAGGCAGCTAAAGGTGGCACTGAAACATGCCCAGCTCCTGTTTGTGGTCACGAGAATAGGCTGAAGAGCCCAGTGAATCGATTCTAACAAAAGATCACCTTTCTGATCAAGGCTTAGCGTCTCCTCATAGGACAAAGTTTAGGGTTTAAACCTGCTTATTTGACCTCATGAAGTCACAAAAGAAAGATAATTTGATAAGCTGGAAGTTACCTACTTGGTTTTCAGTGAAAACTGGGCTTAGCCCAAAACAACTGCCAAAGCCTCACCAAATCTCCATTTCCTGGCCTTTCTAAATGGATATTAAGTATAACCTTAGATCTTAATTTCATTGCCACTTAATAGGAACCATTTCCAATGTTCTCTAGGTGAGTTCTCTGAGCCTCCCTACCTTGCCTTCAGCTCCTAGGGCTAATCCATCAGCTCTGTGGCTCTCTATCCAGTGACCCCTTCTCAATAGAGGGGTCTTCCAACAAGGCAGACTTGCCAAATGAACTGTAGGAGCACAGCCCTTTCAGAGAAAATCAAGACTTAAATATAAGTTTTGAGTTTTTGTGAAATCCTAAAGATCAACCTAAAGTTACTATCATTTGATATTGCCAGGTATAGACATTTTTCAAAAAGTAATATATGAATAACCTTTTTTTGGCAAAGAGGAACAATTCTGAGAACAAAAGAATCATGTATATAGAATAAATTTTAGTTTTATAAATAGCTGTGAAGGCTTGTTCCCTTTTCACTATTCTGGGAACAACTTTATTAGGAATTTTACCTGCCGTTGATGAAGCATTAATATAAGACACATGTGTATTCCTGGAAGCAAATGTCTCATGAAATAAGGTATCCATTTTCTCAGCCATTTACTGTTCTATGGACAGTACTTGCAGACAGGAAAGTCATAGAGAAGACAGAATTCACTGACTATGCTGTCAAATATTTCTCAAATTTTCTTTTCATTCAGCTGGAATACAGCTTAATTAATGGGTAACAAACTAGGAAGGCCGTCTGTTCTGGCCTTCTCCACATCCTTGTCTTAGAGCACAAAAATGAGTGTATACTTATGGTTTTCCAGTAGTGTGGTTACTGATTAGCTTACACACTGGGTAAGGTAGAAAGTTCTTCCCTTTTGGCTTTGTGGTAGTTTATCATTTCAGTTTGGGTCAGTTTGGGTGATGCTTGGAAAAAACAACTTGATCTAGCTCCATTTCTCTTGAATCCCCTTTCCTTAGAACATATAAGTGGCTGCAGACAGAGTCCTCGGACACAACCTCGAGATGAGGATTATGAAGGGGCTCCATGGAATTGTGACAGCTGTACCTTTCTCAACCACCCTGCACTGAACCGCTGTGAACAGTGTGAGATGCCGCGGTACACTTGAGTTCAGAAGAATTGTCACCAAGTTGAGGGTGAAACTTTGAGCACTCACTGGAAGAAAAGGAAACCTTGGGATTGTGTTCATCTGCCCAGCCTTTTCATTTCTTGATTGCACGGGCGAGGAGGAGTGTGGCCACTGGGCTCACAGAGGAAACATGGGGAGGTCTTTTTTTTCCTTTCTTAACTCATTACAGAGTGAGAGGTGGAAGGGGATACTTGAAACTGGGAAAGGATTCACTCCTGAAAGAATGTACACAGAGAAGTTAAGGGCTTCTGTGGAGTCCCATTGTTAAAGTTCCTGCTGAGTGGCTCTTACTTTCTAAAGGGGAATTCTGAATTATGGTAGGACATGTTACAGTTTATGCAGAAAAACTGTGAATTCCAGGGCAGACTTACTTGGTTACAGCTCTCTGGAAACCAAGGCTCCCTGTGCCTCTTCCTGCTGCTTCCTGTGAAGAGATGAACAGGAAATAGCACCTGGGATATGCTTTATTTTCTTTTTTGCAAAATAATGAGTTTATTTGTAATTGCTGCTTTTTTCAGGGGTAATTTCAAACACACATTCATACGCAAACAGGATACTTTAAAATGTGATTTGTAGTAGTCAGGAATTAGGCATATCATGCCCTTTGTGAGGAAGTACAATCAGAGGTAGTAATATCTCTTTTGCTGCATCGACACTGGTAACTAAGACCTTCTTATGCCACATAAATTATTGTATACTTTTCTTAGGTTATTGATTTTAAAAATAATGAAGTATGGTTTTATAAAATGACATTCTCAAAAAACCATGCTTTGCCAGTAGCACAGTGAATGTATGCCAAATGAAAGTCCACTCGAAAACCCATTTGGAAATCCTGAGCTCAGCTGTGGTTCTTAAGAAATGCTTACAGTATATAGGGTCCCCCACTTCTGGTTTGTGATGAATACATGATGTTTACAGCACTAAAAATACTTTGTACCATAGTCTGATTTAGCTGAAAAAATCAATATGAGCTATTTATTTGCACATGTGTTAACCAGCCAATGAGAGGGAAATTGAAGTTGACCAACATCATAAAGTTGCATTATTTGAGTTGTAAGAGAAGACTACTCACAAAACATGATTGGGCTGGGAATACAGCTCAGCGGAAGTGCACTAGCCTAGCATACACAAGGTGCTCTAGGTTTAAAAAGAAAAAGAAAAAATACTATCAAAACAATGATGTATACTGGGGGCTTTGAATATTTTTTTTTAAGTTGAACAGACATCATACTGAATTCTGGCAGTTCAGGGAATACTAAAGCACTACTTATGAGACAGAATGCAGGTGTGGATACACTGAAGAAGATAATAAGTCAGGCCACTTGCCATGATGTATCATGAGAAAATTAATAATATTATATTTAAGTAAGTTCTCTGCCTTAAATTGTATTCTTGGCTCAGAATTGAATTTTGGAATCTCTCCCCATTTTGGTGAACATAGACAGCAATAAAGTTGGTAGGTTTCTCCATCCTGAAGAATTGTACCTGAAGAACTACCAGGTCTGCCACCCTGCTCCTGTATACACACTTCGTACTGTCATTGTATTCTAATTTAGCATTAGTCTCTGGCAGACCTGGAGAAACAAGCTGCACTCAACAGCATAATGAAACCAAAGGCATAACTCATTGTAGTTTTCTATCAGAACCATGATTTTACACACTGCATATAGCCTTCATCTGCGGAGAATGCCCCAAATACATCCATTTGTTTCATAAAGAGCATGATTCTGTAATTACTAGTAAATCTCTCTCCTACAACTGTGGCAAAACTGTGAAAATAGCAATGGTGGAAAAGCAGACAGGCTCAGAACCATGGATTTGGAAAGGGTGAAAGACTTGTAACATGAGTCTCTTGTCAATCCCCAATACGAGTCTAGCAGTCCTACTGTTCTTTAAGGTGCCCTTGCCGTTGTATGGTTTCTTGTCTCCCTTAGTGATGGACAACTCCACTTGCTGTTAACCAAACAAGTTAGGGGAACATATATACTACTTGGTATTCTGCCTAAAAGATGTACAAGTATCCATAGTGAGATGCTGAAATACCAACAGTTAGTGTGGCACTTGTTAGTTGAAAATGAAAGTAGCATGTGTGAAAAGTCTGATACCTTATTACAACCATGTAGATGATGTTAAAACTATTGCATGAAAACACGCCAAGGTCAATAAGCTGTTAACATACAGTAGATGCATGGTTTCAGTCCTTTGAAGATATATTTAGTCAGTCATAGCTTTCACCTGACAGAAGAAAATGAGGCAACAGTCGATTTGCTTGGTTTAAAAGGTGGTTATGAGACATCAGAAGGACTTTAAGAAAGTTTTGTACATGTTAAGTTTTAGTTGTTCACAAGTTTCATATGCCTGCATAGGCTGTATTCAGTTCCTAAAAATGAACAGAATAACTTGACACTGCTTAATTTGATACATTTAACTGTTCCATATATAGACTGCTCCTTACCTATGACCAGTTCGAATAAGAATTCAGTGAACCTTCCAGTTCTTTTTTTTCCAGAATGTTCTCCTGGTCAGATTGGTATGCATAAGTGGGGGGAATAGAATGGTAAGGTAGAACTTGGGTGATGACCGGCTGCTGAGTTGCCGTGCCCTTTGGATCAGTTGGTACACTCTTATTTCGTGTGAGAGGCTTGCTTTCATAAAATACTAGTTTAATGTATCTGGTAACACAGACCTGACTCTACAGTTTCCATTATTTCACTGTTGTTGTAAGCTGGGTTTTTAGAAAGCATGTTTGCCATTGTGTTAAAAGAGCATTGCCCCCTTCAGTTTTGGAGTTCTTCAAGTTTAAAGTGAAAATAGAAGAGCCAGAAACCTGTAAGCACTGTAAAATGTTTTGAATTGATACTGAGCTAGTTTGGGAGAAAGTAGAGGCAGGGGATATTAAAGAAACAAAAGAAATGTGTTGTACAGATTTGTAGTTTTAGAGCAGATTAATGATGGTGGAGGAGAGTGTTGCTAATGTGTTCATTTCCCAGGAAGAAATGGGAAGAGTAATATGCAGTTTAATGTTTAAGGAGCTGGTCTCAATGTTAGTACTTTCTAATTATAAAAGAAATCATTGTTTCCTTAAATTTTGCAATTGGTTTGTCACAGTTATCTGAGGGTTCCTTTCCCACTCGCTGTGGCAGCTCAGTTTTATATAGTCTTTTAAAGAGGTAATTGTTTATGTATTTCTGACAGTATGAAGAGAAAGAATATGAGGCATAGAAGAACTGTCTTTTAGAAATATCAGTGATGTATCCTGGAATGTGAAGATGTCCCTTTAAGATTACAAATTGAATTATTTTAATATTGTACCACTGTTAGACCTTGAATGAATCCATGTTGCAGTGTATGTCCATGTATCTCTAGAGAAAAGGAAATGACAATTGAAATGTTACTTAAAAACTCAGAATTGGGCACTGTCTGTGTTGCACCACTACTGTGTCTTTTTTAAAGAATTAACAGTATTTCCCTCTTGTGAAAGTTAATTCTGATGATGTTTTATATTCACCAGATTTTTTCTGTATTATCTGCATCCCCAAATATTTCAAGTAGAATTGTGCATGGCTTGGGCATTCAGAGATAACAGAATGAGTCCATTTTAATTTCTAAAGCCATAAAAAGTTGCTTTGAGACTGAATAGTTCTGAGTTCTTATTTATAACTACACCGTTGTCCATGTTTCTTTCCCTACTGTAAAAGAATTGATCATTTTCTTCATTAAAGCAGCAAAAAATTAATTAAACCTTGTACATACCATGTCTCTTAGATTTCTGTGTACGTTATGAAGAACATTATTTTGAGAAAAAAAATGTACAAAGGCATATTAAAAGGCTATGCATGCACCGTACCTCCAAGCAGTACATCTTCAGAAAGTCAAAGATTCCTGTGAAATAAATTAATAAACTAAAAACAAGCTCTACATTCTGCATCTTTTCTGTGAACTAGTTCTGCTTCTAAACACTCAGGTTTCTGCATTGCAGAGCTAATTGGCATATTCCCCATATTTTAAGGCATGCAGTGACTTTAGGCTTGAGTTATCATTAGGTACCCATTAACCCTGACTTGAATGTTTGGCCAAATCATGGATAAATAGATTTTATAGAAAGTTTGGAAAAAGTTAGAAACTCAAATGCTTAATTTCATTCAACATTATTTACAAAAGAATGAGTAATTTGTTTTGTAAAGTACCATTTATAACTAGTTTTTCAAAGACAAAAGAATCACAGAGGCCCTAACAAATTTGCCTGCAGTCTACTGAGCTTTTCTACCTTCTGCAGAGAAATCACCACAGGTGGATTATAACCTTTTCTTTGAATAGGACTTTCTACATGACTGATAGATAAAAATTACAAGCAGAAACAACAATTCTATGATACCCCATTTACTCATTGGTCACCTGCCAAAAATTATATGTAAACAGTCTTCATTCATCCTTGGCATTACCTCTGGATTAGTTTCAAAGAATTCTCAGTCTATTCATTTGTAAAGACACTAGGCTAAGCACATTGTATTCATGGCATCTTAATTATTGAATACCTAATGTTGAATTCCCCTAATAGGTATCAGACTTTTTAAGTAAACTTTCCTAAATTAAAATATAAACAGAACACTTGAAATACATAGCCCTTAAATCTTTACATATACATACACAAATGAATTTGCATATTTTTCCTCTTTACTGTTGTAAGCCATTTATTAACGAGAATGTGTTCATAAGGACACTTTAACCATTTTGTTAGGCTATACAACATCTTATAGGTTTTGTAAAGGGAAAACATGGTATGCTATCCCTAAAGAGAATTGAGAGTCCAAGACAGCCTGGGTTATAATGGTGAGACACACCCCCCAGGGGGTTATATGAATACCTTCTCCCATCATCCATATCCCAAGTTGTCTTTTAAATGATTTATTCTAAAATAGTTATTTCAGATATTAACTACACTGGTGGTTTTCTGTGGTGCTCGTTCTTGTAGTTAACATTTGTGAGGAGTGTGTTACCCAGATGGATTTGTCTTCAACTACTGGCCAGGGCCTAGGGATGTACCTCAATAGTAGGACACATATGCCATGTGTGAGGCCATGGTTTTGATGCTCAGCACCACACCATCACCAAAAAAGAAAATGAGATTCTGACCAGCTTAATTTCCATAAGGAAGACTATGGGATAGATAGTCGGTGGATGTTTCTGTATGTTGGGGGCTGCCCAGTGTTTATTTCCCAACTGCGCTTCCCTGCCAAAAAACTTCATTAGACTACCCTGTTCATGTGACATTGCCCAGGTAATGTTTTGTGATGAATATTTCAAAGATAGTATAATAATAAGCTGGATGTGGAGAATCATGCCTGCACTTAGGGGGACTGAGGCAGGGTGATCATGAGCTTAAGGCCACAAACCTTAAACATGCTAAACAGATGTTCCATTGCTGAGCTACATACCCAACCTGTGAATAAAACTAAGTTTTGCATGTTTCAGATTCTCAGAAACTAATTGCATCTCTTGTCCTGCCTTTTGAACATTGATTGGTAAACTAGGCAAATACATACTGCAAGAGGTGTGATGAAGCCTAGCTTTGTAGACCTGACTTGTGATTTGGGAATTGAGTGCTACTTACTGCTTTAAGTTAGTGTGTCCTTTTGATTTTCTGGTGTATTACTTTCTGGGTTCTAGGCAGTTTTCAGGTAATTCTATTCCCTTGATAAGAACTGGTGTCTGCAAAGGGAGAAACAGTGTCTTCTGAACATACAGGACTGCTGCACTAACGAACTCAAAGCAATTGTGGTTGCCTGTGCAACATCAAACCAGTCAGCATTCCAGCATGGCGGGAGGAAGGGCTCACAAGCTCCCACCATTACCTGAGGAGTTACTGGAGCTTGTTGCTAGGGCGAGTGAAGTCAATTTTCTTTTAAGGATGTGGCCTCTGGTAAGTTGACCATCATCCAAGGATGGTCCTACACCTATATGTATATGGACAGCACAAATGGTACTTGGTGGTGGTGGTGGTGGTGGTGGTGTGTGTGTGTGTGTGTGTGTGTGTGTGTGTGTGTGTGTGTGTGTGTGTGTGTGTGTGTAAAGGGTGGCATGAAGTTGGGAAAGGGGTGAAATCTAGGAACTGCTAATGTGGGCTTTGTTCTCTTCTCGCTCCTGGTCCCTATTCTTCCCTTCCTCTCTGTTCCCATCTCCATCTCTCCTCTGTGTTCCCATCTCCATCTCTCCTCTCTTCCCTCTCCTCTTGTCTCTCTCTTCTTCCTCCCCACCCACTGTTCAACTACCGATCGGTCTGAAGCCAACCCAATTTGATGGAGAGACTCATTTAATAAAAAAGAATACGAAATTTCAAAATGAAATTTTCAGTGCGGGGGTTTGAAAGACATCGGGCAGGTGAAGGACGTGAGCTTCTGCTTCATAAGCTTCGTGACAAATCTGCCTTTTACATTAGATGTGGTTCTTAACCACCCGGAGGGGTTTCCTTTCACTTTTAAAAAGTATATACAATTAATGATAATTATGTATTTTCTGTGTTTTAACATTTATGTGAATGATGCTCTCCATGATACGTTTATGCAACTCATTTTTCCCATCAGCATTTTAATTGAGAAATTTATCCTTACAGATATACTTACATACTCTAGTTCTTCAAATTGCCATATAGGATTCAATTATGTGACTATCAGAATTTATCTATTCCCTTATTGCAGTTTTCCCATTAAAAAAAAACCAGTAGTTTGTAAAATAAAACCAAAAGTCCAAAAATATATTGTATGAAATTCTCAACAAATGAATGAAAATCTTTTAAGAAAAGAACTGGTGGTTGGATATAGTAGCTCAGACTTGTTATCTCAGCACTCAGGAGAGGATCTTAAGTTTATAACCAGCCTTGTCTACAGAGTGAGAGACCCTGCCTCAAAGAAACAAAGCACAACTGCAAATGGCTGGCCATGTTGGTATGCAGGCATAGTGTGGTTAACGCATGTCTAAGATATTAATAGTACATATAATAAGCTGGGCATGGAGGATCATGCTTATAATGCCATCACTCAGGAGGCTGGAGCAAAACCAAGATTTCAAGGCCACCCTATGCATACCAAGAACCTGTCTGAAAAAAACCTTCCTGTCACTTCTGGCCATTTCTAAATGCCAGCCACCAGTTCGGTTTTCTTTTAAATCAGTAGGTGTAGTATAGTCGTCTGATTTAAGTGTGGGCAATTCAGGAAATAAATATTTCAAGGTATTGGAGAAGAGGAGCAAACAGCACATTGCCCTACACTCTATTTGACAAGGAATCAAATAGCCACCCATGGCAAAAACATGGATTTCAAGATCATGATTTCACTTTTTCTTCCCAAATTCCCTATTATAACTAATAAAAATATTTTTCAGGGTTGGAAATAGGGAACAGTGCCCTCAGAGGATCAGATGGTATATTGAGGACATTCACTGCCAGTGTCAGACAGGGCTCATGAACAGCCCAACTCTGAGCAGCAAGCCAATGAAATGGTTGAGAACTGGACAAGAAGAAGTAGATTACAACATTTGCCTTCTGTCTCATTTGGCATCAGCACTCACAAAAGAGGGGCACTTAGGAAAACTTGTTTCTCAACTTGTTGAGGGGCATAAGGCACCAGGTAATTGTAAACTGCCACCATGAACACAGAAAACATGCATGGCTGCCTGAGTGTTCCGGGGAGTGCTGTTTTAATGCTAATAAATTGTGAAAACACTCCCCATCTTTGCTGCTTACTGAGAGGCAAAGAAAAAAAAACTGGCACTTAGCAAAACAGTGAACTTCCCAATCTTTCTAATATTTTATATCATAATTTGCAACCAAGAAAAAGAAAAACTATCGAAGAAGGGTAACACTTTTCATTTCTGTTAGTCTTTAAAGGATCCAACCAGTGTGAGCCACATTGCATTTGCAATTTTCTTTTCTTTTATGAGACAGTGTCTTGTGTAGGTCACACTATCCTCATACTTACTATGTAGCCAAAGACGGCCTTGAACACTCCATTCTCTTGCTTTAGATGCCCCAGTGCTGAAATGACAGATGTTCACCTCATACCACCTATGCATTGCTCGGTGTGGACCCCAGGACTTCTTGCATGTTAGGCAAGCACTCTTCCACTGAACTACGTTCCTAGCACTCTGAAAAACTGTTACAGTCAGCAAATGGGGGAAAAGAAGGAACAAAACTTAAGTACGGTCTTAATTCTAAACAACTTGAATCAATGCTGTGTTTCTCTAAAAGAAAAAATCAGATCAGGAAAGGTAGCATTCAAATAAAAAAAAATGATTTTTTTTGTAACTTGTACAATGCAAGTACAAAAGAAGTGACCCAATGGAGAAACCAGAGGAAAGAGATGAAGAGGTAACATAAACAAAATTATAGGACTGGGGAGACTGCTCAGTGGGTAAAGGGGGACCATAGTTTGGATGCCCAGCAACTATGTAAAAAGCCTGGTATGGTAGCATGCAACTGTAACCCCAGCTCTAGCAGACAGAAACAGGCAAATGACAGGGGGTTTACTAGCCTGACAGTCTAGCTGAAATGGTTACCAGACACTGTGAGAGACCCTGTCTCCAAAAAGTAAACTGGAGAGCATTTAAGGAAGGCATCCTGATATCAAACTCTGTCATACACATGGATCCATGTACAACACATGCACACATGAGGGGGTGGATGTACACACATGGCATGTATGTAACTCTATGTCCAGGAAATTAATAAGGAGTACCAGAAGGAATTAAGCAACATAAAATAGAGAAACTCAAATATACAGCTATCCCTCAAATAACAAGGTCTCAGTCAATGGAATAATGCATATATGATAGTGATCTGATAAAATAATGGAGCAGCTGAAAAATTGCTATTGCTTTATGATGTGATAGGCATTATAGCACAATACATTTTTCACATGGTTGTGGTAATAGTAAATGTAAACAAATCTGTGGGACTACTATAAAAAGTATAGTACATGCAGTTATTTACAGTTCATACTTGATAATAAATCCCTATGTAACTGATCCATTATTTACTAAGCTATATTTTAAATCATTATTTTTACAAGTTCTCCAACTTATAAAAATGTGTTTAAAGTAGCATTCTGTGTTACACTTTCAGTGTCTTCATTCATAATATTGAATACATTTCTTGATTGCCTGGGTGTGTATTCTCTATCCTATTTACAATAATGAAATTTTCTAACATATATCTTAGAATATATCCCCTTCTGTAAGAGATGCATGACTAAGAAAACTGAGGGCCTGAAGACTGAACAAACATTTCCCACAAAGCTATATAACAAAAGTGACAAGTCTTCCTAACTTGTAGAATACTCAAAACACACCTCTCAGATTTTGACATAAAAAAGAGACTAAATTGTGAATATTATGAACATTTTTGGTTAATCTCCATGCCTTATACTTCATAGCAACTATTTTAAATTTTTCTTCAGATTCTAATTCCATCATTTTCCCCTTCCATTTCCTGTCTTGAAACTCTCCCATATAATCCTCCTTGTTCTCTCAGCCTCGTGGCCTCTTGTTTTTCATTAGTTGTCATATACATGTCATGAATGTGTACTGTGTGAATATGTACATATCCTACTCAGTCTCTATGATGTTGGTTGTATGTATGCTCTCAGGGAGCAATTCTTTTTTAAATTTCCATTATTTACCAAAATCCATTAAGAACACCTCGATTTCTGAAACAATTTTATAAGCCACACTTTTTTTTCCTGATTGTAAGGCATTCAATGTAAAAACTACTAAAAATAAATAAAACTACCCCAAAACCTACAGAGCTCTTAAGAATGCTTGACTCATACACATAATAAAAGAAAACGTCATTTTGTTAAGGCAAATCCACAAAGATGATTTTAACAAAGACATCTCAAACTACAAAGAGAACTTTCTACTGTCAGAAAACAGGCCATAACAAGAACACCATGTCATATAGTTCAGAGACTTCAAATGTTGCATTATTGCTAGATACAAATAAGCTCTCCACAGGCCAAATTGCACAAATAAATAATTCAGAACTCAAGGTGGTGTCTCTAGTGAGAGACACATTTCCAGCAGAAGATATCTCTACAAATTGTGAGAAGGTAATGGGAAAAATCATGGCTCAACTGGATGTTGAGCAAACACTGGATAATGTGTCCAGGGTCAAGAATCTTCACAGGCTGGAAAGTTCCACATGAATAAAACAAGTGCCTGGGCTGGCTTGGGGCTCACTCGGTAGCCAGACTGGCTTCAAACTCACCATCCTCCTGCCTCACTCTCCAAACTGACTTTATTTTCTTTGGATATGTACCTAGTTGCTGTGAATGATTGACTGATAAATAGTAGCCAGGCAGGAAGTATAGGTGGGACAAGGGGAGAGGAGAATTCTGGGAAGTGGAAGGCTGAGGCAAGAGACGCTACCAGCCACAGCGATGAGAAGCAAGATGTAAATTACCAGTAAGCTACAAGCCATGTGGCAAGGTATAGATTTATAGAAATGGGTCAATTTAAGATATAAGAACTAGATAGCAAGAAGCCTGCCACGGCCATACAGTTTATAAGTAACATAAGTCTCTGTGTGTTTGCTTGGGTCTGAGCTGCTGCGGGACTGGCAGGTGAGAGATTTGTCCTGACCGTGGGCCAGGCAGGACCAGGAAAACTTCAGCTACACCTAGTAGTGGGATGGCATGATGAGATGGTAGTTATATATTTAATCCACCATGACTCTACTTAAATTCCTACCAACAATGTGCAGGGCTTTTCTTTTTCAACACCTCCCTAACATCAGTAAGAAAGATGGCTGCCTTCACCACTACCATTCGACATGGCACAGGAAATGCCAGCTAAAAGAATTGTGAAATAAAAAGTACCTATATAGGAAAAGGAGTAAAAGTACATTGCAGGTGCAAGATGGCAGTGTAAGATGTTCCAGCAACTGGCTTCCCACAGAAAAACCCATAGAAACGGCTGAAAGTACCAAACTGTCATCCCAGGAGCTCAGAAAAGGTGTAGTACCCACTCTTCTATACTATAAGAAGAAAAGCCCAGTAACGAAGGCAGAAAGCAAAGACATCCCGTTACCCCTTCCTCAGCTCCAAGCTGTGCCACGCAGTAAGAGATGTCTCCTGTTTGGAGGAGAAGTAGCAGGGATTAAGTCCATCCCTTAGGCAGGAAAACCAACACCAGGCCTTCTGTGGTGAAACTGCACACAAGACCATCCACTGGGATCTGTGGCCAGATCCTCTGGATTCTCCTTACATAGCCAAGGGACTATTACCATCATCCCTCTCCTCAAGTTCAGGCAGAATAGGGAATAAGAAGCTGCTGCCAAATAAGGCAAGAATTTGACCTCAGGAATTTGCCTTGGAGCTCAGTGATGGGTCTACTGCAGTGAGGCCCAGCAACAGGCTAAGCCCAAACATGTGACCTGTATGTGGACCAGGCAGAAATATGTATTCTAGTAGAATGGCCTCTTGCTTTAGCATGCATCACTGCCAGTCATTGCTTGGACAATCATTTGGAGCTACACAGATGGGGGTGGTACCAACTATGTAGAAGCCTGGGATTGTTACCAGCAAGAGGAGGCTTGAGCATAGGCTAATGACTGTGGATGAGGTATTTGGGCCTGCCCTGGACTGAGGTGTAGGCCAACAGAGAGGAACTAACCACTTCAGGTACTCCTTCTAGCCCATGTTGAATGACACACCAACTGCAGATTTGGAATGAATGCAGACTTGCTGCTCCCTCTGCTGCTGAAACAGTAACACAGGGACAGCTGGTAGAAGGTGAACCTGGTCTTAGGGCGCCATCTAGTGCTGAAAAGGAAATGTCCATCTACTCAGCGAAAATGAGCTGAAGGCTTGGAATTTCTAGGACAGATTAAAAAAAAACCTCGTTACAAACGCTAGAATAAATAATGATTTGTTCTTTGTGCAGATGATGATGCATGCAAATAAGCATTAAGCTTTCAGAAATTCAGTGTCAGTTATGTACAAAATAAAGCACCAGAAGCAGATCATAAAATGACCAATATATGCAAAATCAAAATAGCATTTTTAATTAATTTTTTTATTTCTTTTACGTACCAACCACAGTTTCCCCTCCCTTCTCTCTTCCAGTTCCCTCCTCCCACCTCCTTTCTACCTGTCCCCCCACCAACCCCTCAAAAAGGGTGAGGCTTCCCATGGGAGTCACCAAAGCATGGCATATCAAGTTGCAGCAGGACCAAGCTCCCCACCCCCTCGCCTGGGCATCAAGACTAAGTGAGGCATGCCACCATAGGGAATAGGTTCCAAAAAAGCATGATCATGCACCAGGAACACATCCTGGTCCCACTGCTATGAGCCCCACAAATAGACCAAGCTACACAATTGTCACCCACGTGCAGAGGGCCTAAGTCAGTCCCATGCAGGCTCCCTAGCTGTTGGTCCAGAGTCCTTGAGCTTGCGCTAGCTCAGGTCAGCTGTCTCTGTGGGTTCCCTGTCATGATCTTGAGCCCCTTTGCTCCCACAGTCCCTCCCCCCCTCTCTTCACCTGGACTCCTGGAGCATGGCACAGTGCTTGGCTGTGGATCTCTGCATCTGCTTCCATCAGTTACTGGATGAAGGTTCTCTGATGACAGTTAGGGTAGTCACCAATCTGATTACAGGGGGAGGCCAGTTCAGGCACCCTCTCCACTATTGCTAGCAGTCTTAGCTGAAGCCAAAACTGTACAATGGAAAAAAGAAAGCATCTTCACCAAATGGTGCTGGCATAACTGGATGTCAACATGTACAAAAATGCAAATAGATCCATATCTATCACCATGCACAAAACTTGAGTCCAAGTGGATCAAAGACCTCAACATAAATCCAGCTGCACTGAATCTGATAGAAGACAAAATGGGAAGTAGCCTTGAAGGCATTGGCACAGGAGACCACTTCCTGAATAGAACACCAGTAGCACAGACACTGAAATCAACCATTAATAAATGGGACCTCCTGAAACTGAAAAGCTTCTCTAGCTTCAATAAGACAAAACGGCAGCCTAAAAAGTGGGTAAAGGTCTTCACAAACCCCACATCTGACAGAGGGCTGATTTCCAAAATATATAAAGAACTCAGAAACTAGACATCAAAGTACCAAATAACCCAATTAAGAAACAGGGTACAGATCTAAATGGAATTCTCAGCAGAAGAATCTCAAATGGCCGAAAGACATTTAAGGAATTGCTCAACAAGTCATCAGGGAAATGCAAATCAAAACGACTCTGAGATATCATTTTACACCTGCCAGAATGGCTAAGATAAAAAACACTGAAGACAGCTTATGTTGGAGAGGATGAGGAGTAAAGGGAACACACCTCTACTGTTGGTGGGAGTGCAAACTTGTATAGCCGCTCTGGAAATCAGTACAGCGGTTTCTCAGAAAATTGGGAGTCAATCTACCTCAAGACTCAGCTATACCAATCCTGGGCATATACCCAAAGGATGCTCTATCATACCATCTCGGTGACTATGGGGGTCCAGCCCCTAATAGTCTCCTTTCTAGGGTCCGGGGAAGAATCTACCAACCAGCTGAGAATCTATTCTTAAGGTCGGCAAATCAATCTACGCATGCAAGGTTTTTTGGTCCATTCACTTTAATTTCAACCCTCGTCCCTTGCTTTACAGTTATATATCCCCCAGAAATCACAATCCTCCCCTCCACCCAGGACACCCAGCCTGAATTTCCTCAGGCAGTGATTGTCCACTATCAGGATCAAATGGAGGGGCGATAAGAATCACAAAGAGGGGCAATAGTTGTTAATTACCATTTGCAACCCAAAGGGGAAGTGACTAATGAATTAACTAAAGGCTAAATACGGGTAATATCTAAGAAGAGGGATCTTATGTGCTCAACTATAATCTTAAACGTGATTGGTAGAAAATGTTAAAAATCTATAAGTTGCTAGGTCAATGGGAGAAAATAAAACTGTCTTCTTTTTTCCTGTGGTTCCTATCTGTCCAAGCCGTCTGCCGTTTTTCTGCAGGGTGGGGGAAAGTGTGCTCAGTCTCTAGGCAATCTGCATACCGATGGATGCCTCTGGTGATAGTTAAAGGGAGATCTGGAACTGGAGGTAAGATTTGGGAAAGGAGGAAGTTAAGCTTAATTGGCACATCCGCCAGGCCTTCTCAAACAAGTGGCCTGGCTGCTAAGTCTGTTCTTAGAGAGTACAGAGGTATCTCTGATAAGGTACTTTCCTCCATCTGGGGATGGACCTGGCCGGATGCTGCCAATAATGATAATTACAGGGAGGCTTGAACTGGGAGTTCTGGCTGAGCATAGCTGTTAGCGCAGAAGGTTATCTAAATATTCCTAGAAGTGGTTAGGTAAGGAGTTAGAGGTCTATAAAGTTAGTAAGGCTGTAAGAAAGGAGGGTCTGAGCTAAATTGTGTAAAGCTATTACTGAACATCCACCTGACCTAGGCAGTGTCTCCTTGTGGAATTTGCCTTAAGTCAGGAGACTTGTATGTGGGCTGCTATCACTGTTAGTCCTTGAAAGTTGGGCGCCCATCTGGGCGTTGTTTCCTGTAGTCCTTGAAAGTGGCTAAGGGAGGTATCTGATTCCAGAGAAAGCCGTTCCTGAGGCTGTTCTCCAAATACCTGGAATGTGTATGTCCAGAGAGTGATCAGTCCACACTGTTAGCCCTTCTTAGAGAAAAAGTCAATTGGGAGAACTATGAAGGCACACATGATTTTCATAACAGAATACAGCTGATATATAACAAGCCAAGTAACACCAAAAACTCCTTGGGATTTGGCTTCCTCTGGAGGAATTCCCTGATTCCTCCAGGTAGTGACTTTGCCATAACCAGCTGAGTTCTTATGATATATTCCTGCGGCCCGCAGCAATACCACAAGGACACTTGCTCAATTATGTTCATAGCAGTATTATTCATAATAGCCAGTACCTGGAAACAACCTAGGTGCCCCTCAACCAAAGAATGGACAAAGAAAAATATGGTACATCTACACAATGGAGTATTAATCAGCTGTAATAAACAATGACATCATGAAATTTGCAGGCAAATGGATGGAACTAGAAAAAATCATCCTGAGTGAGGTAACCCAGACTCAGAAAGACAAACATGGTATGTACTCACTTATAAATGGATACTAGATGTAAAGCAAAGATGTAAATCAGACTACAACCCACAGCTCCAGAGAAGCTAGGTAACAAGGAGGACCCTAAGAAGGATGCACGGATCATCCAAGGAACAAGAAATAGATGAGATATCCTGGGTAAACTGGGGGCAGGAGGGGGTAGAGAGGAGAGGATAGGAGATGGGAACATGAGGGTTCAGATTGGTTGAGTTGGTGGAGGGACAGAGAAGTAGAGCAATGAAAGAGATACCTTGATAGAGGGGGCCATTACAGGGTTAGGGAGAAATCTGGTGCCAGGAAAACTACCAAGAATCCCAAATAGCTCTTTTAAGGAAACTCAGTGAGGGGGTGGGGGTGGATGGATGGATGGAGGAAGGGAGGGAGGGAGGGAGGGAGGGAATTTGCCATGATGGTTCTTTTTTTTATTATTTCCTGTCTCAAACCTCTCCCATATCCCTTCCCTCCAACCCTTTCCACACACCTCTTACTCTCTCTGCTTCTCCTTTATTATTGGTACACACACACACACACACACACACACACACACACACACACACACTCATATAGAAATACTAGTTTCCTAAATGGACATAGTCTTAAACTGACTTATTGTGGGAGCCCACAGAGGTTTCCTAGTGAGATCTGAACTTGCTTTGCCCAGCAAGACTGCATAAGAGGATGATTGGACCACGGGCCTGGGTACTAGGTGTTTGGAAGTGTCTACACTTGGCTGTATCTAGCAAGGGGGAGGTCTTTTGCCTTGCCCCTTGACATTGTTGCTGGGCTGTTGGGTACTGACCTAGGTCCTTCCAACGCTATCCTGTGTTTCCATATTTCTACCTAATATCTCTTATCCCTCTTTCCTCAAGAGTATCCTGGGAAAAGTGGGAGCATGTCCCCCACAACTTATAACAACTTTCAGCTAGACCCATAGGTCTAACGCATTTCTTAACCTTCATCAGAGAAGTTTCTGTTTAAAGTAGGTGGTAACTAACACCAGATTAACCAGAGACCCACAACCGGTCAAGGTTCATAGAATAAGAGTACAGAATGCTCAGCCTGAAATGCAATGTCTGTTTCGCATACCTTCCTTTGAAGGCTCAGGAATCATTGTGCAAGGGGATTTTCAGAAAAACTGGAAGAGCCAGGGGTGGTGGATGACTACAAGAAACAGTGATTGAACTCACAGCGGTTATCAAGTCATACACAAAACAGCATACATCAAGTGCGAGCACAACAAAATTCCAGCATGGAGAGGGGAGGTAAGCATGAAGTCCCACCCCTAGCTGAGAAAGTATTGTCAACTTATAGCTGCTGAGAGAGGGAGAGTCCATCTTCTCCAGGAAGGTACCCCCTTGGTAGAACAACCACTCTCCAGTTGAAGGTCACTGACCCCAGAATCTGGGTGCTACAAATCAGATTTGGTGGATTTAACAAACAAAAATAGGACACAAAGTCGGGTGGGTAAGGAAAGGGGTGAATCCAGGAGGAGGTGAAGGGGATGAATATGATCAAAAAACATTGTATGAAATTCTCAAAGAACTAAAATTTTTAATTCCAATAATGGAGATGAATCTTTGATTTCATAGTATACAATTCTAAGCATCTATAATTGTATGTTTACTATATCATTACTGTCAGTAGCAAAGGTATGTGATTAACTCTCCAATAATGGACAAATAGAGATGTTGTGATACACATACATACATGATGAACTATTATTCAATTGTAATGAGAAAATCCTACCTTGTATGACAACATAGTGCATGATATTACTTATATACAGAATCTTAAAGGGTTTAGACATGGAGTGCTTACATACTCTGCACACGGTCCTGGGTTGGATTGACAGCACCAAAAGGAAAAAAGTCAAACACAAGCCCTAGCCAACAGTAGTGTGTTGATTATCAGGGGCTAATGGAATGAGGAAACAGAACTGATGGTTCAAAGGTACAAAATGTCAAGAGATGTGCTGCAGAGTTTAGTTTCAGCAAGGAGTTTGTAGCTCACAATTCTCTTATAAACATAAAATTTAAGAGATGGGAAGACTTTGGATGAGATGAATATATGGATGGCCTTGATGCTAATGATGATTTTACAAGTGCACATTCACCCTCAAACTCTCAAGATTAAATATATATAGCTTTTTATGTACCATTCACATGCCATTAGAGTGGTTTACAAAGTAAGATACCAGAAAACTTAGTTCTGGAGGACACTCTAACCAGGGAAACAAGTAGGCTAACCGCATATCTTCATGTCTACCTCAACTCCTCCAAATAGAAACCCCCCAGTCTCATCTGAAGCTCTGTAGCAGACCATTGGCTGTGGCCTCTCCTCACTCTCTGCCCCCATTCTTAGGGGACTTAGCAGACCCTGATAGAAGATCCTCATGTGAATTCCCTCAACTCCCTAAGCCCATCCCCATTCTTATACCCAGAAACACATTTTACCTGGAACCCCCAGTGACCACACCTATCATGACCCCAGAAAAATTTTCCACCAGGCAACATACAGCCACCACAGTCTCCTATGAACCAGAGAGGACATTATAAACCAAAGAATGACCACCCACCCAACAAAGACAAAGCCAGATATCGGCACCTAGAATTACAGTCTTCCCAGTGCCATCTGCCTAGATGCCAGTATAAAAACACAATCAATAGGCTGGGTAGTCATGGCACATGCCTTTAATCCCAACACTCAGGAGGCAGAGGCAGGTGGATTTCTGCTAGTTGGAGGCCATCATGGTCTACAGAGCAAGTTTCAGGTCAGTCAGGACTACACAGAGAAACCCTGTCTTGAAAAAAAAATCAGTAACAAGGACAATATGTCTCCACTAGAGCCCAACAACCCCTACCACAATAGGCCCTGAGAATTGCAACATAGCTTAATTACAAGACAAAGACCTTAAAATAGCCTTTATGACTATGGTAGAGGTCTTTAAAGAGGAAATGAATAATTTCTTAAAGGAATCTATGAAAACACAAACCGTGGAGGGAAATGAATGAAACAGTTCAAGACCAGAAAGCATAAATAGAATCATAATAGTCCAAAACTGGAGACAACCTAGATGTCCCTCAACAGAAGAATGGATAAAGAAAATGCGGTATATTACTCAGCCGTTAAAAAAAATGAAATCATGGTGTTCACATGTAAATAGATGGAACTAGAAAAAAATCATCCTGAGTGAGGTATCCAAGACCTAGAAATAGAAATATGATATGTATTTGCTTATAAGTGGATATTAAGTGTTAAGTCAATGACAACCAAGCTGCAATCTATAGAACCACAGAGGTTAGGTAAAGAGTAAAGGACTGGACGGCAGGGTGGGGTGGGGGGCGCACAGATAGATCATGTTAGGAAAGGGAAATAGAATAAAGAGCTATGGGTGGATGGAGGGGGGCCTGGAATGGGGGGATCAAGTGGGAAGGCAGTGGGGGGGGGGGATGAGTGAAAGAACATGGAGAGACAGCTAAAATTACGGGCCATTTCTGAAGTAGTAGAGGAACCTAATACAGTAGAAGCTTCATAATAGATATGTGAAATGAGGGAGACAGAGCCCCAACTGGCCATCTCCTGTTACCAAATGAAGTTTCCAGTACTGGGATGAGGTTATATCTAATTGTGTTGTTAGCCAAAGGGGTTGAATGGGAACCCCCAACCAACCCAGGCTGTTGCGACTATAGGTTGCTCTCCACACACTGAAGGCAAGGCCCCATTGCTGAAGACAACATGTACACAACTCGTTGAACATGGAGAAGTTGAGCTGGTGACTAACTAGAGCCTTCACCCCTACAGTGTAGTGACTTTGGTACAGGACGGTAATCTGCATGCTACCAAAAGGAGAAACAAACATCAGCCCAGCCACAAACCCTTTGATCTACAATGCTGTCCTGCCTGCAAGATATGGAAGGGCAATGATGGCACAAAGCTTGGGGGAGTAACAAACCAATATCTGATTTGTTGTAGGCTCACTCTACAAGATGGAACCCACATCCAGCACTGCTGAGGTGCCTTCTTTATTTTTATCTTAGTCTTATTTTATTTTATTATTGAAGCCTGTTTGTTTTCTAATGAGAGACAGAAAGAGAGTGGACCTGGATGGGAGGGGATATGGGAAGGAACTTGAAGGAGTAGAGGTAGAGGAAATCATCATCAGGATATGAGAACGAAAAGCTATTTTCAGTAAAAGAAAAAAACAAAAGCTAGGACTCAGAGATCTCTGCACCTATGTTTTTGTAGTGTTACTAACCATAGCCAAAACCTAGAATTAACCACCAACAGATGAATAGATATGGGAGCCCGTTCTCGGGTTCCTCGTGGCTTTACTCAGCAGGTCCGCATAGAGGATGATTAGGACCACAGGCCTGAGTGCAGGTGTCTGAGACGGTCTGCACTTGGCTGTGCTGGGGGAGGAGGTCATTTGCTCCACCCCTTGGCGTCTCTATAAAAACCCTGGGGCCGAGACAGTCAGGGCCCATTGGAATAGGTTCCAGGCCCTCTCGAGGCTATCCTTTATTTTCTATCTGTTTATCTCCGCAAGATTCTCCGCAATAAATCCTTCTATCTAATATTTCCTGCTGCTCACACTCAAGAAAACTCTGGGAAGCTGTGGGGTTGGTGGGAAAACGCCCCACAAATAGAAAACCAAACTGTGGTGCATAATGGATAACATTCAGCCTCAAAGAGGGAAATTCTCACACATATTGTAATATGGACAGACATTGAGGATGGCATGCTAAGTAACATAAGCTAGTCACAAAAAGGCAAAAAATCACACGAAGTGCCCAGTCAAATTTACCATGGAGGAAGTAGAACAGATACAGGGTTTCTGTTTTGCATGATGAAAAAGTTCTGGAGACTGGTTTCAAAATGATGTTAGTGTACTTAATATTTATGTTGTATTTCAACAGAAAACAAAAAAATCTGTGGGACTGCTTTTCTAAGACTTAAAAAAAAACTTCTTGAAAAGAAAATAAAGTCAAGCAAACTTTTGGGGAATCGTGAGAGAGGCTCCAGGAAAAAAGGCACAGTGCCTTTTCCCTCAGGTGCACTTTGTTCACAGTGGAAATAGGCAGCTGTTTTTATTATAATGGAGAGGAAAGCTAGAATGTCTCAAGTAAAAATTCTGTCCATTAACAACAGGTCATATGTTTCTACTAGTCCCAATAATAGAGTTCTAAAGTTGGAAAAGCAAGCAGATATGTAGGGAAAAGAAAGAGATCTTTTCTTGTATAAAAATGTTTTTTTCATTGTTGGCAAGGAGACTTTATAATTTAATGTTACTTGAAACCTGATATACTTTGATGAACATAAGACTCAACCAAGTCTGAGTTGCTTTTAGCATATATGTACATGAAAACCTTGTTTTGGACTCCACTTTCTATGGAAATAGCAGTCACATTGCATGGCAGTCACTCTTTCCTTTAGGACCTAGAGTACTTCACTGAAGTAGGAAGTTTATCACACTAAGGTCCTGGTGCTCACACGTAGCCCAGTAGTCCCTTTTGGGGGCAGAAATGGGGAAAGACACAGTTTATTTGACTTACACTTCAGGACACAATCCATCATTGAAGGAAGTCAGGGCAAAAACTGTGGAGAAACACTACTTATTGGCTTGTTTTGTGGCTCATGGTCAGCTGCCTTTCTTATACAGCCCTGCCTAGGGATAGTACCATTCCCAGTGGGCTACACACACACACACACACACACAAAAAAAAAATACATACACACACACATATATATATTCAAGATGTATTTGAAAATATCCATGTGCAAATAATTATTAAATTATGTAAAAATATAAAAAGCAAAAGTTTCTGTAATGATAGAATACTTCCTGATTTGTCAGTGATATCACAAAAAAATGATGCCAATACTAAACATGTAGCAAGAACATCTCACATAACCATCCATGCACCCACTAAGTAGATTAAACTAGGGAACATTTCGGAGACTTCAAACAGCTTTTTTATGATATGTGTAAGTTATTTCTCTATAGAAAAGTAACTTATCTAACTTATCATAAATCAGTTTTGCCCATTTTGAATTTCAAACATACTGTGAGTACTTGGCTATCATGCATGAGGCTGGTGTGTGTAGAGGGGTGGAGAATAGCAAAGAAAAGAAAGTTATCCAGGCTAGCAAGATCATGCAGGCCTGTAATCTCAACACACCTCAGACTGAAGCAGGGCTATCATGAGTTAAAGGTCAGGCTTATGTGGAGACCCTTTCTCAAAAAAAAAATATGAAGGGGGGACGGAGAGGAAGAGGGAGGGAGTGGGAGAGTGAGGGAGAAGAAGAGAAAATGGAAAGAAAAGCAGGGGTGTGTGAGTGTGTGTATGTGTCTGTGTGTGTTCCAAAAGATTTCTATAGCTCATGTAGTGCTTAATGGTAAAGTGTAGGGAACACTACAGAATCTAGATAATCCCTTACTAAATCCTAAATTCTAGACGTTCTCTTCTCCTGCCCCCAAAATAAAGTGAACCATAAACCACTTCTCATGGAAGCTCAGGAAAACACTGATTTGTTTTCAGAGAGAGAGAGAGAGAGAGAGAGAGATTTAGAAATGAGTATTATTGCACGGAGAAGAGTGTATGTCTTAACATTTCAGCATCACATGGATATTTATGCAAATAAGAGCAGTACATGCTAGAGTAATTTAGTCAGTTGCTGCATTGGTGAGTGGAGGGTGAGAACTCTATTCAATCAGGATGCCCATTCTGCACTGATGAGTCCCACTGGCTAAAGCGTATTATAGGAACTCAGAAAACATCTATTGAAAGATTGTTCAATTAAATGAATAGAATAAATTTGAAGGAAGATTTCTAACACCCAGAAAGTGAAATAAACTGAAGAATAATTGTAGCTGTTTTGTAAACCTTTGATATTAAAACATTTTCCAGTTCTAATTGCTTCCAGCAAACATCCCTAACACAATATAGGCACAATTCCATAAGCAGTTTTGAAATAGCTAATAGCTCTTCAGTTTATTGGTGTGTTTCGGTTTTTTCCCCTTCTTGGTCCTGGGTATATTTTCTTGGAACAATGTTAAGCCCGAATTACTTATTAAATTGCAGGATTAGGATAGTACATTCACATGAAAGTATTTTAGATAAGAAATTAGTATTGTTCTATAATTTTTGTCCTTTACAAACACTGGATAAATTCAGGGAATTAAGAGTGCTGTATCAAATTTAAGACTGAAATCATGGCTATTCTGCACTTTCCCTTCTATCAGGTTCAGTGTATCTGGTTTTATGTTGAGGTCTTTGATCCACCTGGACTTGAGTTTTGTACAGGGTGACAGATATGACTCTATTTGCGTTCTTCTACATGCTGACATCCACTTACACCAACACCATTTGTTGAAGATGGTTTTTTTTTCATTGTATAATTTTGGCTTCTCTGTCAAAAATCAGGTGTCCATATTTGTGTGGATTTATGACTGGGTCTTTGATTTGATTCCATTGCTCCACCTGTCTTTTTTGGGGCGGGGGGGGGCAAGGGTTTATTTGGCTTATAGGTTACAGTCCATCATTAGGGGAAGTCAAGACAGGAACTCAGGAAAGAAACTTGGAGGCAGGAACTGATGGAGAGGCCATGGAGGAGTGCTTCTTCCAAGCTTGCACTTCCTGGCTTGTTCATTTGGCATTCTTTCTTTTTTTTTAACTTTCTTTTTATTTAATCTTTGTGTTTTTCACATCGTGCATCTAGATATCATTCATTTCCTATCCCTGGGTATCTGCCCTCTGCCCTTGCAGCCTCACCTCAAAATAAAAGAAAAGAAAGGGGGGAATCTTGTCAGGGAAGCTGTAGTGTGACATAGTGAGTCACACAGTACACTCTTTTGTCCATATCGCTTTATTTGCAAGTGTTCATTGCAAAGAGTCACTGCTCTGGTTCGAAACCTCTGGTTTCTGCTACACTATGGATGTTGGGCCCTCACTGGAACTCCTCTTGGTTATCCTGCTGTTGCTTCGTATCATGGAGACCCTGCAGCTTTGGGTCTGTAGGACTGCTCCCTTCCCCCTGCTCCAGCAGATCATAGATGGAGTGGATACTGGGGTGGGCCAAGACATAACACCGTTTCTGGGCCTGGGTAGTTGCATGGTTGGTCAGCCCACCAGCTCTGCCTTGTCCTCACCACCAGGGTGAGCTCTCCAGCACTGCCTTGGCAAGGTCCCCCATTGCAGTGATGAGCAAAGGGATGGGGGCAGTTCTCCTGCTTTCATGGCCTCAGTGTTGGACCTACACCTACACCTTCAGGGCTGTGTTGCCCAGGTGTGGCATATGGGCCACTTTCCTGAGTGCTGTAGCAGATGAGGGGCAGATCTACTGGTCTTATAACATCAGGGCCAGCTCTCCCACCTGCCTCAGGTGTTGATGGGGGTGGGGGGTGGAAATCTCTCTCCATGATGCCCTATGATACCACCTATCTGTTTTTATGCCAATACCATGTGATTTTTTTTTTTTTTTTTTTTGCCCAAGAGTCAACTTCCTGAACAGGAAACCAATAGCACAGACACTAAGATTAACAATTAATAAATAAGACCTTATGAAACGGAAAAGCTTCTGTAAGACAAGGACAACATCAGTAGGACAAAATGCCAGCCTACAGAAGGGGAAGAGATCTTCACCAACCCCACATCTGATGGAGAGCTGATTTCCAAAATATATAAATAATTCAAGAAAGTAAACATCAACAAACCAAATAATCAGATTAAAAAATGGAGTACAGATCTAAACAGAATTCTCAACAGAGGAATCTCAAATGGCTGAGATACACTTAAAGAAATATTCAACATCCTTACCCATCAGATCAAATGCAAGTCAAAATGACTCTGAGATTCCATCTTATACCTGTCAGAATGGCTAAGATCAAAAACACAAGTGACAGCTTGTGCTGGTGAGGATGTGGAAGAAGAGGAACACTCCTCCATTGTTGGTGGGAATGAAAACTTGTACAGCCACTTTGGAAATCAATATCCAGTTTCTCAGAAAACTGGGAATTGACAGTTCATGCTGGTGAGGATGTGGAAAAAGAGGAACACTCCTCTATTGCTGGTGGGAGTGCAAACTTGTACAGCCACTTTGGAAATTAATATTCAGTTTCTCAGAAAACTGGGAATCAATCAACCACACGACCCAGCTATACCACTCTTGGGCATATACCCAAAGGATGCTCAATCATCCCACAAGGACATTTGCTCAACTATGTTCATAGCAGCTTTATTTGTAATAACCAGAACCTGGAAACAGCCTAGATGTCCCTTTACTGAAGAATAAAGAAAATGTTGTACATTTACACAATGGAATATTACTCAGCTGTTAAAACCAATAACATCATAAAATTTTCAGGCAAATAAGTGGAACTAAAAAGAATCATCCCGAGTGAGGCAACCAAGACCCAGAAAGACAAACACGGTATGTACTCACTCATAAGTGGATACTAGATATAAAGCAAAGGATAACCAGACTGCAACTCACAACTCCAGGGCAGCTACCTAGTAAAGAAGATCCTAAGAAAGACACAGGGATCGCCCAACGACAGAGAAATGGAGAGATCTACATGCGCAACCTGGACATGGGAGGGGTGGTAGTGGAGGGCAAAGGTCGGGGGGAAAAAGAGCTTAGGGGAGCGGGGGGGGGTACCAGCTGGATCAGGAACAGGGTGGGAGAACAAGGAAAGAGATACCATGATAAATGAAGATCCCATGGGAATAGGAAGAAGCAGAGTGCTAGAGAGGTCCCCAGAAATCCACAAAGATACCTCCACCATAGACTACTGGTAATGGTCGAGAGAAAGCCCAAAATGACCTACTCTGGTGATCAGATGGCTGAACACCCTAACTGTCATGATAGAACTCTCATCCAGTGACTGATGGAAGCGGATGCAGAGACCCACAGCCAAGCCCTAGGTGGAGCTCCAGGAGTCCAATCAGCGAAAGAGAGGAGGAATTATAAGAGCAAGAGATATTGAGACCATAATTGGAAAAATCACAGGGACAAATAGCCAAACTAGTGGAAACACATGAACTATGAACCAATAGCTGAGGAACCCCCATGGACCTGGATCAGGCCCTCTGGATAAGTGAGACAGTCGATTAGCTTGAACTATTTAGGAGGCCCCCAGGCAGTGGGACCAGGACCTGTCCTTGGTACGTGGGCTGACTTTTTGGAACGTAGGGCCTATGCTGGAACACTTTGCTCAGCCTTGGTGTAGGGAAGAGGGGATGGGACCTGCCTCAACTGAATCTACCAGGCTGGGCTGACTCCCCAGGGGAGACCTTGCCTTGGGAGGTGAGAATGGGGGATGGACAAGGGGGAAGGCTCGGGGGTAGCAGGAGGGAGGACAGGGGAATACGTGGCTGATGTGAAAAATTAAATTAATTAGGTTCTGGCTATTACAAATAATGCTGCTATGAACATAGCTGAGCATGTGACCTTGTGGTATGATTGAGCATTCCTTGGAAATATGCCCAAGAGTGATATAGCTGGATCTTGGGGAAGACTGATTCCCAATTTTCTAAGAAAGTACCATATTGATTTCCAAAGTGACTTTTTTTTTTTTTTTTTTTTTGGTTTTTCGAGACAGGGTTTCTCTGTGTAGCTTTGCGCCTTTCCTGGAGCTCACTTGGTAGCCCAGGCTGGCCTCGAACTCACAGAGATCCGCCTGGCTCTGCCTCCTGAGTGCTGGGATTAAAGGCGTGCGCCACCAACGCCCGGCTGACTTTATTTTTTAAAACTATTTCTTTATGTAACTGTCTATATTCATTTTCTTCTCTCTTCCAAGCATATATACATTTTTACACATACTGTAAACCATTTAAAGTCTTATTCCATCTGAATCTGCCTTATTGTGAATCTGTTGCTTTAAACTGTAGTGGCTAGTACTGAAGCAGCAGCCTTGGCTGCTGACTGCACCCACCTGAGCTTCCCACTGTGGTAGAGGTAATTCACCACCACCTCTGGGAGCCATGCTCTCTGCTGACTCTACATCCAACATTCAGGGTCCTACCAGCCCA
>CABHPR010156214.1:36879-59682 GCA_902168415.1 Peromyscus melanophrys
CACACACACACCTGCATCTACACACAGTACTCTTTGTAGCACATACATTACCCAGCTCCATACCCAGATGTCTATAGAACTCCTCCATGGTTGAACCTGGGGAGTACTCCCTCACAGATGTTTTCCTGCATCCCTCTGAATCTATGATGGTTCTGACACTCAGTAATCTGGCCTAGTCTGATCAACTGAGCCTTGCAGTAGCAACATCATGACTTCCACAGGTTCCCAGATCCCATGCCCTGGCCTAGTCTCATCAGTTACATAAATGCTCTAGCCAACATACAGGATCCAGAAAAGGTGCTACCTGTACCCACCCACAGGACCCTTTGTGCCACCTCTACCCACCCACTTCACACACTTCTGATGTCCTCCTCCAGAGTCTAGCTTGGCATATAAGCCCCAATCTGATACTTGTTTTGCACATCCATCTGGAACTAGCCTGAGTTCTACAGCCAGTACCCCTGATTATTCTGGTTCCTGGCCCCTTGCATTAGGGATCTCTACGCAGTAGGGTCACAAATCCTTCAGTACAATCTTCCGGAATTGTAGCTAGCATCAAAGCTTCTGATAGGAGCTGCCCTAGCAGATTCCATCCCTGAACACTTTGTTTATTCAATAGTACTTTATTCCTTATTCAGACTTTCTATATCTTCCTGAGTGTCTAACTTGTTGAGTAAACCCCCCAAATCAATACTTGTTTTTGCATATAGGGCACGATTTACCCCAGGACACATAGCCTATGTCCAGGCCTTCCCCAGTCCCCTCTACCAGCAACCTCTAGGATTCCTAGTCCCATCAACTCCTCCTGTACTGGAAACATCACCTAGATTCCCACCAAGACCACCCCTCCCTCATCAAACCACAGGAGTTTTGGTTCCTTACATCCCTGTCTCTATGCCCAGACTCTCCAAATCCTCCTATAGTGTCTAGACAAGTGAGTACCCCTCTGAACCAGATACTTGTTTTCCAAATCCAATGGAGTCCAGACTGGAAGATACATTACATCCAGTGACATCTCTAGAAAAGCTTCTTACTCTCACTGGTAGTAACTTCTATCTTGGCATTGTCCCAAATACTTTGCTCCAACAGAGTCCCAACATGGCCTCCTGTGCTATAGGCAACATCTAGTTTCCTGCAAGACCCACTGTAACAACAGCCACAGAACCCTTTGTGCTACCCACACAACCCAACTCCATACCCAGATTACCCACATCCTCTTTAGGGTCAAGCCTGCTTAGAAACCCCAGAGGTATTCTTGATACATGTTTTTCCACATCCTCCAGAATCTATCCCAGTAATCCAGTAATCCAGACAGACAACCTACAAAACATAGTATGGGACTCTAGCTTCAATAGGTTCCCAAATCCCACACCCCAGCCCAGTCACACCACCTATTGCTGTGCTATAGCCAACATTTATGTTCCCTCCAATACTTGCCCTATCCACATCCACACATAGGGCATGGTGTTGCCTGTACCATCTCTATCTATACCCAAACTTCCCATGTTCTCCTGCATAGTCTAGCCTATTCAATACTCCACACACAATCCAATACTACTGTTTTCATATCTTGCAGGATTTAATTCTCGTGTCTCAGGCAGTGCCCCATAGTTGTCTGGACTCCTTGCCTTGCAGTAATGATCTCCAAGCTTCAAAAGGGCCCTGAATCGTAGGCCCCAACCTAATCCTAACATTTCATCCTTTGCTATAGCTAGCATCTCTCCTCCCACCAGGACTTACCCTACCCACATCTATCCTCATCTACCTTCAGCAAACCTTGTGCCACTTAAACCACACCACTCCATACCCAGACTTCATGTGGTCTCCCCGTGTTAGCCTGGCGAGCACATCCCTATCTGATACTTGTTTTACAAGATTCTGTCAGTATAGATTAGCACTATCCCACAACCAGTGCCTATGCCTATTATGGCCACCACGTCCTTGCCATGGACAGCTCTTGGCTCCTGCAGACTCTAATCACTCCAACTTGCCTGATCCTACAATATTCACATGTGTTGGAGTAATCATCTATACTCCCAACTGGAATTATCCTACCTGCCTCCATCCACTAGACACATTTAGATGATTGATACATACACTCACCACATTTCCCAACCCCCAGGGATTAACTTAGTGAGTAACCCCCAACACAGCAATGATTGCTTGTTTTTACACATGCTAACTGAGCTAATCTGGGGACCAGTGCTTTGCATTTGCAACCTGTAGGCTTCTACATGTTTCCAAATCCTCCAACAAGCCTGGTCCAAGCAATTCCTACTGTGGTATAGCCAATATCTATGGTCCCTTAACACTTAATATACCTCACCCACACAGTGAATATTTGTTCTGCATTCACAACCCCTCTCCTTATCCAGAATTCCCATGTCCTCTCAAAGTTCAAACCTGGTGAATATTTCCCCTACCAGATAGTGTTTCTCCACATCCCACCAAACATAGCTCATATCTCACTACCAGTGTCCCAGCATAGTCTTGTCACTTACATTTTTGCATATGCAGTAGTGACCACAAGTTTTCAACAGACTCCAAAATCCAGGGGCCTACTCCTAAACCTACTCCTGGTCTGTATCCCACAAACAGGATCCTACAGGACTGTCCCTCCCTGCATCTACACACAGTACACTTTGTGCCACCTACAGTACCCCACTGCATACCCAGACTTGCTGAGGCCTCCTGCATGGTATAGCCTGCTAAGTACTCCCTCACAACCAGATACTTCATTTTCTCTATCTGTCTGCATCTATCCTGGTTCCCAAAGTCAATACTAGGGCCTACTGATCAACTATGCTTTGCATAGCACCACGTTGGCTTCCACAAGTTCCCAAATCCCATGCCCCAGCCTAGTCCCATCACTTCCAAGTGTGCTGTGGCCAACATACAGGCTCCAGACAAGGTGCAACCTGAACCCAACCACAGGACCCTTTGTGCTACCTCCACCACCCCATTCCATACCCACACTTCTGATGTCCTCCTCCAGGATTTGGCTTGGTTTATAAGCCCCTATGTGATACTTGTTCTGCACATCCATGTGGATCTAGTCTGAGTTCAATATCCAGTGCTTGTGGCTATTCTGCATGTCTGTCCTGTGCAGCAGGAGAATCTCAAATCTCCCAGCTCAGACTAGACTCTCAAATCCTCCTGTACTATAGCTAACATCGAGGCTATGCTAGGACCTGCCCTACCAGAATCCATCCACGGGTCACTTTATGTAGACTATACTACATTACTATTTATTCGGACTTTCCATGTCTTCCCATGGGTCTAATTTGTTGAGTACAATGCCCCCCCCCCGATTCCATACTTGCTTTTACATATAGTGCTGGACCGAGGCCAGGTCCCATAGACAGTGTCCAGGCCTTCCCCAGGAGCCTCCACTAGCAACCTCTAGGGTTCCTAGTGCCATCAACCTCTCCTGTGCTGGAGTTACCATCTAGATTTCCACCGAGACCACCCCTCCATCATCAAGCCACAGGCTCTTTGGTTGCATAACATCACTCTCCCCATTCCTAGACTTTCCAAATCCTCCTCCAGAGTCTAGACAGTTAAGTACCCTGCTGTAACTGATAAGTCTTTCCAATCCAGTGGAGTCAAGACTGGATGGAATATCCAATGACATCCCTATATGAGCTGCTTCCTCTCACTAGTAGTGACTTCTAGCTTTTGGCAGGCTCCAAATTTCTCTGCTCCAGCCTAGTCCCACCATGCCCTCCTGTGCTATAGGCAACATCTATGTTCCTGTCAGTATCCACTGTAACAAGACTTACCCACAGGACAATTCATGCTACCTAAACAATCCAGTTCCATCCCCAGATTCCACAAGTCCTCTCCAGGGTCAAGCCTGTTGAGTAACCCTAAATTACTCTTGATACATGTTTTTCCACATCCTGCTGAATCTAGCTCAGTACCCAAGCCAAGTCTGACAACCTACAACACATAGTAGGGGCCTCTAGGCTTCAGGAGGGTCCAAAATCCTACACCCCTGCCTATCCCAGCACCTATTTCTATGCTACTGCTAACATATACTTCATTCACTACATACCTTAACCACATCCACACAGAGTACATAGTATTGCCTATACTACCTCTCTCTGTATCCAGATTTCCCATGTTCTCCTCCAGAGTCTAGCCTGTTGAATATTCAACAATCAATCCAATATTTCTGTTTCATATCCTGCAGGATCTAACTCATATCCCTCAGGCAGTACACCATGGTGGCCTGGTCTCCTTGCCTTGCAGTAATGGTCTCTAGACTTCAATGGGGTCCCAAATCCTAGACCCCAGCCTATTCCCAGCATTGCAGTCTTTACTATATAGCCAACATCTCTGGTCCCTCCAGGAATTACTCTACCCACATCTACCTTGAAGAGACCTTGTGCAGCTTAATCCACACCACTCCATAACTAGAATTCATGTGGTTTCCTCCTTGGTTAGCCAGGTGAGTACCTCCCTATCTGATACTTGTTTTTCACCATTCTGCAATATCTACATTGATCTTACAACCAGTGCCCATGCATAGTCTGGGCACCAGCTTCATGTGGTAGATAGCTCTTTGTTTCTACAGACTCTAATCCCTCTAGTTGGCCTGGTCCTACCACTGTCCTTGCACAGTGCTGTAGACTACATCTATACTCCCAACAGGAACCATCCTACCTGCATCCATCCATGAGACACATTTAGATGATTAAATCTCCTCACTACATAACCAGACTAACCACATCCACCTCAGTTCTGCCTAGTGAATAACCCTTACCACACAAATGAATTCTTGATTTTCCACATGCTGCCTGACCTACTCTGGACTCATGTGCCTTGCATTTGCAAGCTTCAGACTTCTACAGGTTTCCAAGTCCTTCACCAAATCCTAGTCCCATCAATTCCTTTTGTGCTATAGCCAGTATCTAGATTCCCTCAGCACTTCACATACCTGCACCCACCCATTGAACATTTGCTCTGCATTCACAAACCTACTCCTTGTCCCGACTTCCCATGTCCTCCACAAAGTTGAAACCTGGTGAATATTTCCCCTACCAGATAGAGTTTCTCCTCATCCCACAAAACATAACTCTCATCTCTCTGCCAGTGTCACAGCCTAGTCTTGCTACTTACATTCCTACATGTTGCTATAGAGATCACTAGGCTACAACATAGTACCAAATCCAGGGCCCTACTCCCACTACATACTCCTGTGCTGTATCCAACATACAGGATCCTACCAGGACCTG
This sequence comes from Peromyscus melanophrys, assembly GCA_902168415.1. Taxonomy (NCBI): domain Eukaryota; kingdom Metazoa; phylum Chordata; class Mammalia; order Rodentia; family Cricetidae; genus Peromyscus; species Peromyscus melanophrys. The sequence continues at coordinate 42,120 of CABHPR010156214.1, forward strand.
CCTACCTACATCGACATGCAGTACTCTTTGTTCCACCTGCAGTACCCCATTCCATACCCAGACTTGCTGAGGCTTCCTCCACAAATAGCCTGGTGAGTACTCCCTCAACCAGATACTTGTTTCTTTGTCCTTCTGAATCTGTCCTGGTTCCCACAGTCCAAACTCGGGACTAGTCTGATCAACTGAGCCTTGCAGTAACAACATCTAGGCTTTAGCAGGTTGCCAAATCCCATTCCCTGGCCCAGTGCCATCAATTCCAGATATGCTCTAGCCAACATACAGACTCCAGACAAGGTGCTACCTGTACCCACCCACAGGACCCTTTGTGCTTCCATCACTACCCCACTCCATACCCACACTTCTCATATCCTCCTCCTTGCTTGGTATACAAGCCCTATGTGGTACTTGTTTTGCACATTCATCTGCATCTAGCCTGAATTTAATAGCCAGCACCCCTGGCTATTCTAGCTTCCTGCCCCTTGCATTAAGGACTTCTAGGCAATAGAGGCCCAAATCCTACAGCTCAGACTAGACTCACAAATCCTCCTGTACAGTAGCTAATATTGAGGCTTTTGCTAGAACCTGACTACCAGAATCCAACCAAAGGATACTCTGTGTATACTATACTTAGATTACTCCTTATTCAGACTCTCTATGTCTTCTCAAGGGTCTCACTTGTTGAATAAAACCCTCCCTCAAACTTGTTTTTACATAGAGGACTGTTTCAGCCAGATCACCTATCCAGTGTCTAAACCTCCCCTAGTCCCCTCCCCCAGGCAACCTCTAGGATTCCTAGTCCCATCAACACCCCCTGTACTGGAGAAAAGTATCTCGATTCCCACCAAGACCACCCCTCCCTTATCAAGCCACAGGAACTTTGGCTGCCTACATCCCCCTTTCCATGCCCAGGATGTCCATATCCTCCAGATTCTAGACAGGTGAGTTGTGGTGATGTACTCTGCACCCCAATAAAACGTATCTGGGGATCAGAGGATGGAGCCAGCCACTAGATTAGCCATAGAGGCCAGACGGTGATGGCACACACCCTTAATCTTATTCCTTGGGAGACAGAGATCCATATGGATCTGTGTGAGTTCAAGGCCACACTGGGAACAGAGCCAGGCATGGTGGCACACACCTTTAATCCCAAGACTTGAGATCTCATGCCTTTGCTTGGGAAGCACACACACCTTTAATCCCAGCAAGTAAGATGACAGGGCAGAAAAGGGTATATAAAGCGTGAGGAAATAAGAACTCACTCTCTTGAGACTGAGGATTTCCTAGAAGTAAGAACTTGTGACTGGCTCCTTCTGCTTCTCTGATCTTTCAGCTTTCACCCCAATATCTGGCTCCAGGTTTTTTATTATAAGACCTTTTAAGATTCCTGTTACAGTGAGTACCCCTCTACACCAGATAATTGTTTTCCAAATGCTCTGGAATGCAAACTGCTTGGAACATCATCAGGTAACCCTAGAATAACTGCTTCTTCTCACTAGTAGTGACTTGTAGTTTTTCACAGGGTCCCAAATCTTTGCTCCAGCCTAGTCTTAGCATGTGCTCCTGGGCTAGGCAACATCTCAGTTCCTGCAATGACCTACCACTGTAACAAGACTCACAGGACCATTTGTATACCTCTACAACTCAACTCTGTACTCAGATTTTCTTTGTTCTCTGCAGGATTGAGCCTGTGGAGCAACCTCAAACATAATCTTGACACTTTTTTCCACATCCTGCTGAATTATCTCAGTACCTCAGCCTAGTCAGAAAACCTACAAAACATAGTAAAGGCCTCTAGGCTTCAAACGGGTCCCAAATCCAAGGTGCCAGTCTAGTCCCAGAATTTCATCTTTTGCTACAGCCCAAATCAATGCTCACACCAGTACATATTCCTACCCATATATTCCCACATCTACCTTCAGGACACCTTGTGCCACCTAAACCACCCCACTCCATACCCAGTCTTCCTGTGTTCTCCTTCTTGGTTAGCCTGCTGAGTACAACTCTATCTGATGCTTATTGTTCCACAATTCTGCCATATCTAGATTGGTCCCACAACCAGTGTCCATGCCTAGTATCGCCACAAGCTCCTTGACATAGATAGCTCTAGGCTTCTGCAGACTCTAATCCCTCCAACTGGCCTACTCCTGACACATTCCATTGTGCTGTAGACAACACCCAAACTCCCAAAAGGATCCATCCCACCTGCATCCATCCACAGGACACATTTAGATGTTTAATCCATTTCACTATATAACCAGACTTATCACAATCCCCAGCTCCAAGGATTTAGCCTAGTAAGTAATCCCCAACATACAAATGGATACTTGTGTTTCCAGATACTGACTAACCTACTCTGGCCACCTGTACCTTGCAGTTGCAAGCTGTAGTCTTCAAGGTTACAGAAGAGATAGGAGCAGCAGTTAGGGCTGGATTCTAAAAGAAGGGAACAGAAAATCCTATAATCTGAACCCAGGGGAGAGGAGTCCATGTTTTACCATTATGAAAATGGAGGAAATCCAATCATAACTAGATTGAAATAAACGGTTTTAGTACAATCTCCTTTGGCCTCCTCTTACATCTCTGGTTCTCATGATCTCCACTGAAAGAATTTGGAGGAGGTACACAGTATGAAATAGATAAAGTAAACAGACATTGTTGCATAGTAAAGTTGTATATTCTTAAAGTGAGAATATGGGAAGTGGACATTGGCAGGGGAAAAAAGCATTTGAAGAGAAACGCTACCAGGGATAATAGTAGGCAGTGGCCAGAGAAACCACTGTGAAGTTCTACATGTTTTAGACAGGCTTTATACTATTTCTAAAGTCTCTGAAATGGACATCTTTCTTTAGGGTCATATTTCCATTCAAAGATGAATTAGAAGACCCATTTGGATTGACTCTTGTTTTTTCCTAACCCTATCCCTAACCCTAACTTGGTTTGACTCTTAATGTGGTTCTTTACTGAAAGCTGCTTACTAGATTTCTTCTAAATTTCCTGGAAGATCACACTGTTATGTGTCTACCCAGGGCCAGAGTTAGACTCAGAGCCCATTCTTTTGACCCATGATGATATTCATTAGCTTCATTTCCTAGTTTTATAACCGATTAACTGATCAAGAAGGAAAGGTCAATCCTCATGAGAAAATGTTGTAGAGGGAAGAATTACTAACTCTAAGGATATTTTTTAAAAGCCACATGGAAACCAACTATTCTATTATCTACTATCCCATAAGTTTAATTTAACCCTACACAATGGCTAATACTTGAACCAGAAGCCATAGGTTGCTAAATAAATGCCTGGTGCCAGGTATGGAAGGTGTGGAATTCCTCACCTGGAGTTGTTGGTCAGGGATGCCCCAGAACTACCCTTAAACAATACAGGCTCTTGGCATTGCTCTCTATTGCCCACCAGAACTACATGGTAAGATCCTATTACTGAACACAGCACATGCTTTTCATTCCAAGACATGGAGAAATCAAGTTGTTACTGACCACGTAACTTCTTCCCTACTGGCTAGCTTTTGTACTAACAGAAGGTGCTGTGTAGACTGGCGTGTGTGCGTGTGTGTGTGTGTGTGTGTGTGTGTGTGTGTGTGTGTGTGTGTGTGTGAAGATCATTGGTAGTCTTACCTAGCTAAGAATCTTGCAAGCTATATTAATGAACAACATAGCAAAATATGCCCATGAAAGCAAGAGTGGAACAAACTTTATGGGGATAACCAAGTGCTTAAGAGTGAATTTAAGGCCTACTCCACAGAAAGCAACGCATGCCTGCTGCTGTAACCCTTGCTGAGAACACATGGCTATGGAGCTCACAGGCCCCAGGACTGAACCTAATACTATTATTTTGCTAAATGAATGAAGTATTAAATATTAAATTCATATTTCTATAACTACAGATCAGTGCACTTCTTAGACCTCCTCAGAGAACTTCATGCAGTAGATTGTAGTTTTAAAAAGGCATTCAAAAGTGATTATTCTACAAAAAATAATGGATGTGGAATGCTCAGCTGCAAAATGGACATCTGCACCTCTCTCCCCAAGGTTCAGAGACCATTGCAGAGAGCATTTAAAAAGATTTTAAGAGTCAGAGGCTACAGAAGACAAGAGTGAAATAGTGTCCTCCAGATATGACAGGGTCATTGCTCTTGTGAATTCACAGCAGCTGTGGTTGCATGCATAAGGCCTGTATTAGATTAAGCCAGTGAATATTCCAGGATGCACTGGGGGAGAGCTCACGACTCTCCACCTCTAACGGACAAACTACTGACAGTTGGTGGTTGCATAAAATTAAGCCAGTGAATATTCCAGGATGCACTGGGGGAGGGCCCAGGAGTCTCCATGTCTAACTGACAAACTGCTGACAGTTGGTGGCTTCTAGAGGATTATGACAGTTAGAATGAGAATGAAATCCATAATATCAGTTAGTCACTAGTTCCTTTTTAAAATTGATTTTTAAGAGGTTCTTTTATATCATTTAAATGCAAAAATTAGGAATAAAAATATGAATGCTTAGTCACCAAGAAGTGCAACTGTTTGGGAAAGATTAGGAGATGTGGCCTTGTTGGAGTGGATATGACCATGTTGGATCAATAGACTAGTAACTAAGGCAGGGAACAGGAGTCAGTTAGTTTAAGAGTGCCATCTATGGTAAGTCAAGTGGATTTCCCACACCCATGACTACATGAGGAGCTTGGACTGAGTAGGTTACTATAAGAAAAAAAGACATGAGGTGGGTAGGGAGGGTGGGGTTGGATCTGGGAGAGATTAGTTAGAGGAATGGAAAGACAATGCAGTCAAAATATATTGCACGCATGTGTGAAATTTTTAAAGAATTAGGAAACATTATATTAAACATATATGACTAGGCACCTAAATTTAAGAAACAGGAAGTAGTAAAGTAAAATAATTTTATTTAAATTTTGGCTAAGTGTGTGTGTGTGTGTGTGTGTGTGTGTGTGTGTGTGTGTAACTTCATAATACCTGTGGCTATCTTCCAATTTATAGAAAGCAGTGAGACAAAGTTTCCAGTACTGAGTGAGACACGTTGGCCCATTCATGGAGACCTTGGGCACATGTTGCCTCTGTTCTCAGCTGTGGTATCAGTTCTGGATAAACTGGAAAACAAGGACTTAATGATTTTCCATTTTGAAAATGAGGGTGGTTCTTCCTGGGATGAAGAAGTCCCACTCATTAGGCAGGAGTCCTTGGTCCATAAGCTCATTCCTGTGGTAGACATAGAGCAGAAATCTTTGTTCCTTTTCCTTTGGAATCAAACTTCAGCTCCCCATTCCTGTACTCCTGTTAATCACATGATTTTACCATATGAAAAAGAAGGTGCTAGACTTTTAGTATAACTAAAGTGAAGGAACCTAACTATACCTATTTAAAATATTTTCCCTTACCAGAGCTGTCGAATAGGAACACAGTTATATTAATATTTATATATTTTCATTTCCTACAAGTTGAGGATCTGATAATATACCTCCGCACTCTTTAATGTAAAACCTACAGATCTTAACTCTTGTTACATTTATATTCTAGTTTTATTAATTGCATTCATATTTTCATTCCTAATTTTTGCATTTAAATGATATAAAAGCAGCTCTTTTTAAAAAAATCAAGTTTATAAAGGAATTATTGACTAGCTGTTATTATGGATGAGAACATCAGAGCACTATGATTACTTTTTCCCCATTTTCCCCTTCCCATCTTGTTACTAAATTAGTCATATCGAAAACATTCTCAACATATCTCTTTTATAAAGGCAGTTTTTCCCCTCTACTGTATGTGCTGGCCAGTTTAATATCACAAGACATAGTCACTTGGGAAGAGGGAACCTCAACTGAGAAAATTACCTCATCCAAGGTTGGCCTGTGAGCAACCTTGTGTGGCATTTTCTTGATTGATAATTGATGTTGAAGGTCCCATCTCACCGTAGGTGGTACCACTCTTGACCTAGTAGTCTTGCGACCAATAAGAAAACAGGTTGAGCAAGTCACAAAGAACAGGCCAGTAAGCAACACTCCTCTGTGGCCTCTGCTTTAAGATCCTGCCTCTAGGATCCTGCCCTATTTGAGTTTGTACACTGACTTTCTCCCATGATGGACTGTGATGTGGAAGTATAAACAAAATAAACCCTATCCTCCCTAAGTTACATTTGCTCATGATATTTTAACACAGCAATAGAAACTGCAACCAAGACACTATAAATTAACAAACTTTTATGCTTGTTACATAAATATAAGTAAGTTTATAACATAGTAATAGATTATATTTTCAGACAATATTTATTGACAACATTGGAGGTGTTAACAAATTTTGTGTAACACCCTATATACCCTAAGAAGTTGAGTTCAACCACCTATCCTCAGTAAGCCAATTAAAAGATCCAAATTAACAGTAGAAAGAAGAAAAAGAGAGTTATTCAATGTGGCCACATTGGAAAGAGGGATAAGGAGATCCAGAGACCCTTCGAAGTCTCTGATGTACATCTGAGGTTTTGAAGTGAGATTAAAGTTTAACTAGAGGGCCAGGGATGTTAATATCTAAGCAGTTGTGGTCAAGATGTGGCTTCTACCAACCATCAACTCACCCATCACTGCCTGATCTTTAGTCTGATCTGGCAAGGTGATTTGGTAGTTAGAATTGTGTGAAATCTCTTAAAGGAGATAAGTTATCCTTCTGGCTAGAGACCTTTCCTTCACCCAGCATGAGATAACTGTAGAAATTCCCATTACTTTGAAGTCCGTTGTTTCACTGGTCTGATAGACTGAGAGGCACAAGTGTCTCTTTAGTATACTCTCATTTCTGCTAGGCCTGTTATGGAAGCAGCCCACTCTGAAGGCCCTGCTAAACCCCAAATTGCTTATAAAGGATGATGAAGGTTATACTTGTCACTTCCAATTCCATTACTTTCTCTGAGATGTGATTAGTATATTCTAATATGCTGAGTGTTTGGTGCTCCTGAAAGACTTTACTTACATGATAGGGTGAGATATGAAAGCGGCAGTTGTGTAAAAGGTAATGTGTCTTCTATTTAGATGGATAGTACTGTCACTCACACACATCACCTCAGATAGGTTGTGGCAATCCACACCATTAAGTTTTGTCCTGCTCTTGCAAAATGCATAGGTAGAGGTACCCAGTCTTCTTCATCCATCTCTATGAGATAAGGTCAAAGGAGAAAATTTGTTTTCAGTGCTCCATCCTGTAGCATGAATCTTAGAGTCTTATTAATTAAATCAAACCTAAGGCCAGTTATTGTGGTGAATGCTGGAAGATCAGAGAAGCAGAACAAGCCAGAGCTAACCTCACCTTGCCGATTCCTCAGCTGATCTTGTTTCCTCAGACTGGAAGCCTCTGAGTCCTCATCCAAATGGATCTCAGCTGAACTGCTGCTCAAAAGCCTAAAAGCTTAACCAGCCAAATGCTTCTAGTTTCTGGTCCTCATGCCTTATATACCTTTCTGCTTTCTACCATCACTCCCTGGAATTAAAGGCTCACTTTCTGGGATTAAAGGCATGAGTCACCATGCCTGGCGGTTTCCAGTGTGGCCTTGAACTCACAGAGATCCAGAGGGATTTCTGCCTCTGGAATGCTAGGATTAAAGGCATGTGCTACCACTGCCTATCCTCTATGTCTAATATTGTGGCTGTCCTGTTCTCTGACCCCAAATAAGTTTATTAGCGTACACAATATTTTGGGGAACACAATACCACCATATTTGTCTCTTGCGGAGAGAAGGACAGGAGCGGCAGTGAAGGGTAAGGTTTTTAGCGCTTAGCTATTACTCTGACCTCTTGGGCTTTCATCTCTGCATTGGCTCTGTGTTTCTTATTTAACAAGATGGTTACATCTACACCATCCATTACGTCAATATGTCTGACAGTGCATTTGTGGTCTGGCCCTCAACTTTGTGGGTCCTGAAGTCCCTTCTTTGTCATATGCTTACCCAAATTCCCTTCTTTGTTATATATCCAACCAAAGTCCTTGTCTGGTCTGCATCCCTGTAGCACCCCAAGACCTGCCTTGTCATACACCCACTTAAGTCCCCTCTGTGTCATACAACCAACTAAGTCACGTCTCTGGCCCCCAACAATTTGAGACCAAGGTCTGTTTCTTCTCATATACCCATCCAATGTCCCTCCTTTATCATGTGCCCCCACCAAGTTTCTTGTCTGCCCCCAAACCTTGTGAGACCCAAATCCCCTCTTGTCATATACACACCCAAACTCGCTCTCTTGCTGTATATCCATTTCTCTTGCCCTTTACCACTTCCACCATTAGTGCCTAATGCTCCCTCCATTATGTCCATGGGTCTGATAGTTCATTTGTGGTCTGGCCCTCAACTTTGTGGAGCACAAAGTCCCTTCATTGTCCTATGCTTACCCAAATTCTCTTCTTTGTCATACACCCAACCAAATTCCTTGTCTGGCCTCTATCCCTATAGACCCTAAATACCTGCCTTGCCATATACCCACTCAAAGGCTCCTCTGTCATACACCCACCTAAGTCACTTGTCTCGTCCCCAACCACTTGATACCAAGGTCTGTTTCTTCTCATATACCCATTCCCAAGTTCCTCCTTTATCACGTACCCCCCCAAGGTTCTTGTCTACCCCAAACCTTGTGAGTCCCAAATCCCTCCCTTGTCATATCCCCACCCAAACTTCCTCTCCTGCCATACATCCACCATTTCTCTTCCCCTTTACCAGTTCCACCATTAGTGACTCACAAAGACACATAGATTTTCAAATTGGAACACATTTATTTTTTAAAATATAATTTTGAATTTTATTGTTTATGGGAAAGGGAATTTCCCATCTTCAAGATAGCCATCTATTGGCTATCCACCTCGAGAGTCATGGTGCTTGCTTCAGCGGTAGTGGGTTGATCTTCAGCAGGCTTTGCAGGTTGCTCCATGAGAGGCTGTGGCTCCTCTACCAGTGGTGAATCTTTGCCTATCTCTGGCATGGGTGGAGTTACTTCTTCAGCATCAGTCATGGAGCTTGCTTCACAGGTAGTGGGTCGATCCTCAGCAAGCTTTGCTGGTTGCTCCACCAGGGGCTGTGGTTCCTCCATCGGTGGTGAATCTTTGCTTTTCTTCAGCAAGGGTGGAGTTATTTCTTCAACATCAGTCATGGAGCTTGCTTCAGAAGTAGTGGGTTGATCCTTAGCAGCCTTTTCACGTTGATCCTTGGCAAGCTTTGCAGGGTGCTCTGCCAGAGGCTGTGGCTCCTCCATCAATGATGAATCTTTGCCTCTCTTCAGCAAGGATGGAGTTAGTTCTTCAACATCAGTCATGGTGCTTGCTTCACAAGTAGTGGGTTGCTCCTTAGCAGGCTTTGCTGGTTGCTCCTCCATCAATGATGAATCTTTGCCTTTCTTCAGCAAGGGAGGAGTTAGTTCTTCAGCATCAGTCATGGTGCTTGCTTCACAAGTAGTGGGTTGATACTTAGCAGGCTTTGCTGGTTGCTCCACCATCGGTGGTGAATCTTTGCCTTTCTTCAGCAAGGGTGGAGTTAGTTCTTCAGCATCAGTCATGGTACTTGCTTCAGAAGTAGTGGGTTGATCCTTAGCAGGCTTTTCATGTTGATCTTCAGCAGACTTTGCAGGTTGCACCTTTAGAGGCCATGGCTTCCCCATTGGTGGTGAATTTTTACCTTTCTTTTTTACGGGTGGTGTTAATTCTTTAACATCCTTCTTGGTGGAACTCCTTTTCAGGGCACGTTTCCCACGTTTGTTGTTCTTTAGGCCCTGGAATGACAAGAGGGAGGATACAAGAGTTAATTTAGGGCAAGGGTCTTGATAAGCTTGTAAAGGGTTCTTTGTCGGAACAGGTGAGGATAGGTAAGGGGATTAGGCCAGGCCAGAGAAAGGTGGTTACTTTAGGCAAGAGTAAATCTGCAGAGGAGGGAGCTTGGGTAGGGTGGTTATCTCACCGTTCCATTAAGAATGCTTGGGGGATAAAGTTTGTAGGCCGCCTTGGTCTTTATCGGTGTGACAGGCATGGCCACTGCTTGAGTATTCATCGAAAAAGCCGAAAGATCCGTTTTGGACGCAGATTTCTTGGTCACATTCTCCATTATTAGGATTTAGTTGTCTTATACTTGAGAGGTCTCATCAACTGCCAGAGCAGAGAAGGCCACACCCCTCAAGCCTGATTGGTCATCAAGGTCTCAACCAATAGTGGGCGAGCTCGTGCTCTGACATCACAAAGCATGGCTCTGACCCTGGTGAAGGAAAGAACAGCAGGATGTACCACTGGGGACACTTCTTATGATGGGGGGAAGATATTGAGAAGGCAATGAGACTCCAGTCTTAGAAGGAGACTTCCCTTTAACAACTCTAAGGCAATTTCCCATGCCATCCGTCTTCATACATCCTCTTTAGTCATGGCAGAACACACAACAGAGCATTTGCTTCTCCAACTTCTTGCCCAAGACTCCCCCTGCTCAATGGTTTATTCCAACATGTCTTCCTTAATCTTGAGCTAATATCTTGAATGCCTTCCCTAAAATCATTCCCAAGTAACATTTCTGTATTTGAATATCAGTATATATGTCAACCATCCTACCAACCCGTACTATAGCAAACATCTAGGCTCCTACCAGGACCCAGACCCCACTCACAGCAATCCACAGGACACTTTGCTCTGCCTACCCTTTACTTCATATACAGATTTCCCATGTCCTCCTCCAGGGTCAAGCCTGGTCATTGTACCCTACCACCCTATACTTGTTTTTCTGCATCTCACAGTATCTCACCTGGGTCCCACAGACTAGTCTTGTAGCCTGTATCTTTCAGTAGCTACCTCCAGGCTTCCTCAGGGTCCAAATCTATCACCCCACCTAGTCTCACCACTAAGTCCTATAGCCAACACCTAGGCTGACTCCTGGACTGGCCCCATCCACATCCACTCACAGGACCCTTTACAACATCTATACCACCACACTCCGTGACTTCACAGATCCTCCTTCATGGTCTAGCCTGTTGAGTGGCGTGTGTGTGAGTGCATGTGCGTGTGAGTGCTCATGCACACACAAACACCACACACACACACACACACACACACACACACACACACACACACACCTGAGTATTTGTATTTCCACATTCCTCTGGACATAGTGAGTGTGCCAAAGCCAGTACCCAGACCTATTTTGGCTGTGTGTGTTTACAGTTGTGACCTCTAGGCTTCCACACAATCCCAAGTTGGGCTCCCCAGCCTAGTATCAATATCTCCTCCTTTGCTCTGGCTAACACATAGGTTCCTGTAATACCCTCATTCACCCACAGGACCCTTCCCACCACCTATACCAGCCCAGTCCATAACCAGTGTCCTCACATCTTCCAGTGTCTAGCCTACTGAGAATGCCACACATTACCAAATACTTGTTTTTTTAACATACTGCCAGATATTAATCTGGAAACCATAGGCAATGCCCAATCTTAGTCTGGACTCTTTGCCTTGAAGTACTGACTTCTAGGCTTCAACAGGGTCTCCAGACACACGCAAGACTAGTCAGAACACCTCTTTCTATACTATAGCCAACTTCTGGGCTACCACCAGGTATTACCCTCTGCATCAACCAACAGGACACTTCGTTGCCCATACCTCTCCACAACATACTCAGACTTCCTAGATACCCCTCCAAGGTCTAGTCAGGTGGGCACATCCACACTCGGTGCTTGCTTTTCCATATTCAGTGGTATCTATCTTAGATAGAATAGCCCCTGTCCCATTGTAAAATGGCTTCCTGCACCTTGCAGTAGTGATTTAGGGCCTTCTTCAGGGTCCCAAATCTCAAACCACAGTATGATCCCACCACCCATTGCTCTTCTATAGCCAAAATCTAGTATCCCTTGACACTTAACATACCTGTACCCACCCATGGAACACTTGCTCTGCATATACAACCCCACTACATGTCCAGACTTTCCATGTCCTCCCCAAAGTTCAAACCTGGTGAATATTTTCTCTACCACATACTGTTTTTCAACATTCCACAAAACATAGATCATACCCCACTGCCAGTTTCCCAGCCTAGTCTTGGCACTTACATTCTTGCATGTTGCAGGAGTGACCAATAGATTTCAACAGAATCCCAAAACCAGGAACATGCTCTAACCACCTACTGCTATTCTGTAGCAAACATACAGGGTCCTACCAGGACCTGCCCTCCCTGCATCTACACACAATACACTTTGTGCCACCTATATTTCCCCACTGCATACCCGGAGTTCCTGAGGAGCCTCCTCCATGGTATAGCCTTATGAGTACTCCTTCACAATCAGGTACTTATTTTTCAATATCCGTCTGGATCTATCTTGGTTCCCACATCAATACTATGGCCTAGTCTGATCAACTGAGCCTTGCAGTAGCAACGTCTTGGGTACTGAAGGTTCCCAAATCCCATGCCCTGGCTTAGTCCCATCACATCCAGATGTGCCCTAGACAACATACAGGCTCCAGACAAGGTGCTACTTGGACCCACCCACAGGACCTTTTGTGCTACCTCCACCACCGCTCTCCATTCCCACACTTCTGATGTCTTCCTCCAGGGTCTAGCCTGGTATATAATCCCCAACCTGATACTTGTTTTGCATATCCATAAGGATCTAGCCTGAATTCAATAGCCAGCAACTCTGGCTAGTCTGTCTGACTGCCCCCTTGCTGTCTGGAGCTCTAGGCAGTAGTGTCCCAAATCCTGAAGCCCCAACTAGTTTCAAAAATCGTCCTGTACTGCAGCTAACATCTAGGCTCCTGCTAGGACCTGCCTTACCAGAATCCATCCACAGGTCACTTTGTATAGACTATTGTTCATACATTCCGTGTCTTCCTTAGGGTCTAATTTGTGAGTGTACTGCCCCCAAAATAATACTTGTTTTTGCATATAGGGCAGGATCTACCCCAGGTCCCATATACTTTGTCAGGCCTATCCCAGCCCCAGCCACTAGCACCCTCTAGGATTCCTAGTCCCATCTACTCCTACTGTGTTGGAGACAGCATCTAGATTCCCACCAAGACCACCCCTCCCTCATCAAACCACAGGAGCTTTGGCTGCTACATCACCCTACTTCACACCCAGACTGTCCAAATCCTCCTCCAGAGTCTGAACAGGTGAGTATCCCTCTGCACCAGATAATTGTTTTCCAAATCCAGTGGAGTCTAGACTGAATGGAAGATCCAATGGCATCCCTAGAACAGCTGCTTTCTCTCACTAGTAGTGAAGTCTAGCTTTTGGCAGGGTCTGAAATCCTTTGCTCCAGCCAAGTCCCACTGTGTCCTCCTGTGCTATATGCAACTTCTAGCTTCCTGCAAGACCCAATGTCATGACCCTTACACAGGGGACCATTTGTGCTACCTGTACAACCCAACCCTACCCAGATTTCTGATGACCTCTCGAGGGTCAAGCCTGTTGAATAACCCCAAATGTACTATTCATACACATTTTCCCACATCCTGCTGAATCTGTCTCAGAACCCCAGCCTAGTCTGACAACCTACAACACATAGTACGGGCCTCTAGGCTTCAGAAGGCTCCCAAATCCCAAACCCCTGCCTATTCTCACCACCTATTCCTGTGCTATAGCTAACATTTAGGTTCTCTCCAGTACTCGCCCTATCCATATCTGCACACAGGACTTGATGTTGCATGTACCAGCCCTCTCTATACCCAAACTTCCCATGGTATCCTCCAGAGTCTAGTCTATTAAATACTCCACACATATACCAATACTTCTGTTTTGATATCCGGAAGGATGTAATTCATGTGCCTCAGACAGTGCCTCATAGTAGTCTGGACTCCTTGCCTTGCAGTAATGATCTCTAGACTTCAATAGAATCCCAAAACCTAGGCCCCAGCCTAGTTCCAACATTCCGTCCTTTGCTTTAGCCAACATCTGTGCTCCCATCAAGACTTACCCTACCCACATCTACCTACAGGACACTATGTTCCACTTAAATAACCATATTCCATACCCAGAATTTTTGTGGTTTCCTCCTGTGTTGGACTGGGGAGTACTTCCCAACCTGATCCTTGTTTTTTTCCGCAATTCTGCCATATCTAGATTGGTCCCGGAACAAGTGATCATGACTATTCTGGCCACTAGCTCCTTGCCATAGATAGCTCTGTGCTTCTGTAGACTCTAGTTCCTCCAATTGGCCTGGTCCTACCACATTCTATTGTGCTGTAGACAACATCTATACACCCAAAAGGTGTACCTGCATCCATCCACAAGACACATTTAAAAGATTAATCCACTTCACTATATATCCAGCTTTCCTACAACCCCCAGCTCCCAGGATTTAGCCTAATGAATAATCCCCAACAGGCAAATTAATACTTGTGTTTCTACATGCTGACGAACCTACTCTGGCCACCTGTGCCTTGCAGTTGAAGTTGTAGTCTTCTACAGGTCTCCAATTCATTCAGACTAGCTTAGTTCCAGTAACTCCTTCAGTGCTATAGCCAACATCTAGTCTCCCTCTGCACTTAACATACCTGCGCCCACCCACAGAACATTTCCTCTGCATTTACAACTTCACTCCTTATCCAGACTTCCCATTCCTGTCTAAAGTCTAATCCTAGTGAATATTTCCCTTACCAGAATGTGTTTCTCCACATCCTACCAAACATAGCTCATATCTCACTGCCAGTGTCCCAGTCTAGTCTTGGCACTTACATTCTTGCATGTTGCAGGAGTGTCCACTAGGTTTTAACAGAGTCCTAAATCCAGGGACCTGGTCGCATCACCTATTCCTGTTCTGTAGCCAACATACATTGTCTTACCATGACCTGTCCTCCGTGCATCTACACACAGTACTCTTAGCACCACCTACATTACCCTACTCCATACACAGACTTCCTGAGGCCTCCTCCATGGTATAGCCTGGTGAGTACTTACTCACAACCAAATACCTGTTTTTCTACATCCATCTAGATCTATTCTGGCTCCCACCATTAATACTCTGGTGTAGTCTGATCAACTGAGCCTTGTAGTAGCACCATCTATTCTTCCACAGGTTCCCAAATCCCATGCCCTGGACTAGCCCCATCACTTCCTGGTGTTCTTTTGACAGTATAAGGCTCCAGACAAGGTGCTACCTGCCCACACACATGGGACACTTTGTGCTACCTCCACAACCCCTCTCCATACCTACACTTCTGATGTCCTCCTCCAGGGGCTTGCTTCATATATAAGCCCCTACCTGATACTTATTTTGCACATCCATAAGGATCTAGCCTGAGTTCAATAGCCAGCATCCCTGGCTAACCTGGCTGCTGCCCTTTGCTGTAGGGACCTCTAGGCAGTGGAGTCACAAATCAGTCAGCTCAGACTAGACTCATAAATCTTCTTGTACTGTAGCTAACATTTAGGCTCCTTCTAGGACTTGCGCTACCAGAATCCATCATCAGTATACTTTGTGTAGATTACACTACACTACCCCTCTTTCAGATTTCCACGAGGGTCTAACATGTTTAGAACACCATTTCAAATATCAATACTTGTTTTTGCATACAAGGTTGTGTGTACCCCAGGTCGCAATGTCTAGGCCTTCCCCAGTCCCCTCCGGTAGCAAACTCTAAGATTCTTAGACCCAACAATTCCTCCTGTACTTGGTTCAGCATCTAGATTCCCACCAAGACCACCCCGCCCTCATCAAACTGCAGGTACTTTTGGTTGCCTACACCACCCACTCCATGCCCAGACTATGCAAATCCTCCTCCAGAGTCTAGACAGGTGAGTACCACTCTGCATCAGATAATTGTTTTCCAAATCCAGTGCAGTCCATACTGGATGGAAGATACAGTAGCATCCCTAGAATAGCTGTTGGCTCTCACGTGAATTGACTTTTAGCTTTTGCCAGGGTCCTAAATACTTTGCTCCATCCTAGTGCTACAGGCAACATTGATGTTCCTGCCTGTGTGGATCCACTGTAACAACAGCCACAGGACCCTCCCTTTTTGCTCCCTATATAACCCAACTCCATAGCCAGATTTCCCACAACCTCTCCAGGGTTAAGGCTTTTGTTAGACCCCAAATATATCCTTGATACATGTCTTTCCTCATTCTTCTGATTCTATCCCAATAACCAGTCTACTCAGACAATGTCCAACTCATAGTAGGGGACTCTAGGCTTCAGTAGGGTCACAAATCCCACAGCCAGGTCTAATCACATGATCTATTCCTGTGTTATAGCTATCATTTAAGTTCCTTCAGTACTCACCCTATCCACATCCACACACAGGGCATGGTGTTGCCTATAGCATGTCTTACTACACCCAAACTTCCCATATTCTCCTCCAGAGGCTAGCCTATTCAATACTCCACACACAGTCCAGTACTTCTGTTTTCATATCCTGCAGGATCTAATTCATGTGCCTCAGGCATTGCCCCATAGTAGTCTGTAATCCTTGCCTTGCAGTAATAATCTCTAGGCTTCAAGAGGGCCTCAAATCCTAGGCCCTTGCCTGGTCTCCCAGCATTTAATCCTTTGCTTATGGCCAACATCTCTCCTCCAACCAGGACTTGCCCCACCCACATCTATCCTCATCTACCTTCAGGACAACTTGTGCCACTTAAACCACACCACTTCATACCCAGACTTCATGTGGTCTCCTCCTGTGTTAGCCGTGTGAGTACACCCCTATCAGATATTTGTTTTACTATAGTTCTGCCATACCTAGATTGGTCCCACAATCAGTACCTATGCATAGTCTGGCTACCAGCTACTTGTGTAGATAGCTCTAGGCTTGTACAGACCTTATTCCTTCCAACTGGCCTGGTCCTACAGTATTCACATTTGTTGGAGAAATCATCTATACTCCCAACTGGAATTATCCTACCTACCTCCGTTCACTAGACATATTTAGATGATCCAACCATGTTGCTATATACCTACACTCTCCACATGTCCCAGCCCCCAGGGATTAACTTAGTGAGTAACCCCCAACACAGCAATAGTTACTTGTTTTTCCACATGCTCACTGTCCTACTACGGCCACCAGTGCCTTGCAGTTGAAGCTGTAGGCTTCTACATGTTTCCTAATCCTTTCAGCCAAGCCTAATCCCAGAAATTCCCACTGCGGTATAGCCAACATCTAGGGTCCCTTAGTACTTACTCTACCTGCACCCACCCAGGGAACATTTGTTCTGCTTTCACAGCCCCTCTCCTTATCCAGAATTCCCATGTCCTCCCCAAATTTCAAACCTGGTGAATATTTCCCATAGCAGATAGTGTTTCTCCACATCCCACCAAACATAGCTCATATCTCACTACCAGTGTCCCAGCATAGTCTTGTCACTTACATTCTTGCATATTACAGTAGTGACCACAAGTTTTCAACAGACTTCCAAATCCAGGGGCCTACTCCTAAACCTACTCCTGTTCTGTAGCAAACATACAGGGTCCTACCAGGACCTGCCTACCTGCATCTACATCCAGTACTCTTTGTACCACCTACAGTACCCCACTCCATACCCAGACTTGCTGAGGCCTTCTCCATGGTATAGCCTGCTAAGTACTCCCTCACAACCAGATACTTCATTTTCTCTA